>JAJONR010004515.1:0-64097 GCA_029582245.1 Solanum etuberosum
TGAATAAGTGCATTCAATTCGAAATAGAGACAACTTAACTGTATCACCAATCTAATATAAAATAAGGTTGCTCCCCCTCCGTAATCTTTTTTGCAAGCCCCTCACTTTCGAGTTGCAACAACTGATTTTTATCATCAAAGGCTTTTATTTCTTTTAATTGATTATTTCAAGGTGTGCTTCCATGATAAGTAGAACGACTCGAATTCTTCATATACATTAAACGATCAATGAAACGTGTAACTGTTTCAATATCAATTGAGATTAAGTTGAGTCTCCCAGGATGACAACTCCATAGCAACGCATCCACAAAAGTTGGGCATTCTATAATTTGATTCATCCATAGAATACTGAGATTTAAAACGTCCACCCATCCAGTAGAACCTATGTGGTCCATTTGCAAATCTGTCATGTTGATCTTATCGCATTTGAATAAACAAAGGCTAACTTCAGACCAAGAGGACAAATTTGATAGAAACTTAACTTACAAAACCATGCCGTATTTAAACTGGAGAAACTGGAGACGCAATCAAGAATGATTTTTGAGTTCTTCAATTGGCTTGACTCTGTTGCAATGTTAAGTTCAGGAATTTCATTCCCTTTATAGTCAAGGGATACCAAATTTGGAGCATCAATATCACATATCTGGGGATATTGTATAATCTTCAAGACCTTCAGGAAATCCGACTTGATCTTTAGAACTTTCATCCCCGAACAATTCTCAAGGATGAAAGAGACAATCAAGGGACAACTATTAAGTAGAGTCTGAAGCATGTTTTCGTCTAATGTTACATTAGATAGGAAAATCTTTCTCAAAGAATTGCAATTCACAACCCCACTAGATAATGAAACAGGCATGAGAGTACAATCATGCAGAACCAATTCTCTTAATGATTTTGCTGCCAAGATTGTTAAAATAGGCGCCGGGTATGATGTAAAGTGAAGTACAAGTTCTTTTACACCATTCTGAAGTGCAATGAGAAACCACTTATCAACCAGAGGGAAAAGTTGGGGAGAATCAGAACAAAACTCTGATAATTCAAACTTTTCTATAGGAATTTTCCCCTTCCCATATCTCTCCATGATTGTGTCCACTATATTTATATGGGCTTCCCAGCCTTCCCAACAAGTAACAATGAATTCCAAGTTGGGAAGAGCCGACCACGCATGCAGCCATGTTTTGGAGAGAATGCTCATCTTGGTTGCTTCTTTAAGACTATGCAAATCGAGTATTTTTTGAATGAGACATTCCGGTAATAAGTCAGCCATGATTGTATGGTGAAGGATCAGAACCCTAATTTATACAATTATTTTTTGCAATGACGGCACTAAAAAAAGACCTATCGTCCCTATTATAATTTATAGGAATCCTATTTCTAAATTAAAGTGTATTCATTAGTTACGTTATTTTTTTCCCCTTATTTCATGTTGGATATTCCTAAAATGAAGGATTTAATTATTTTGTTTTCTTTAATTTATTTCTTGTTTTTTTTTTTTTTTTTTTTGGCGGAAGAATTGATATTTTTTCCATTTAAGTTTTGTCTTTAACTTCATACAATATATCATAATTTGTGTAGAACTCATTCTACATATATCTATGACCCATTATATTATACTAATATATAATAACGAAAACAAATATATATAAATTTGTAAGGTAAATATTGAATAGGGATTATTGTATACCAATACAAAATTATAAAGACACTCATGCAAATATTAATTTTTTTAGATGAATACAATCGAATGTATACTAATACAAATGTATATCAACTTATTACATGAATATGGACTAATGAATACCAATATAAATAAATGTATTCAATTTATTAGGTGAATTCGAATAATGAATTTTTATATTGGAATGTATATATGGTACTTCACAAATATATCTTAATATATACATGATACTTCACAACATATGCCGGAATGTATAATCGCACTCTTCATAATTTTTAAGGCGGGGGGTTTCCTTAACCTCTTAGGTGAATACAATCGACTGGATAGTAATGAAAAAAGAAAATATATATATATATATATACAAATTTGTTAGGTAAATAGGGATGAATGTAAACTACCGCAAAATTATAAAGCAAATACTAATTTATTATATGAATACAGTTCAATGTATACTAATACAAATGTATATCAATTTAATAGGTGAATATGTACTAATAAATACCAATATAAATAATAAGAGATTAACTAGTATCCACTGATAGTGGACAGTAAAATTATACTATCACATTATTTTTAGAAATAGTATAAAGTATTTTCACATATAATTAATATTTAAATAAAAAATAACAAAAAGAGTATTATAAGGTAACTTGGACTCTAAATTAATTATATGAAGTTTGTTTAGGTTTCTTACTAATTGGTTTATAAAAAATAAGGACTTCTTTTACCGCTTGCCTCTTCATTGTCATTATTTATCACCCTCATCTTCAACATCATCGAAGCAATTTGAGACAATCACCAACACACAAAAAAAAATATGATAACTTTTTTCTCATTATTTTTTTCTTTTTAAAATTTAGACTAGTTAATCTAATAAAAAATTACCTTTGTAATGATGCAAACTGCTGAGCTAAATCATGAATAGCACGATGACTACCTTGTTGGTTGAAATGATTTAATGTTAAAAGTATTAGACATTCAACTTAATGATAACAATTCAATTTTACTAACATGAGTTGTGGTGGATTGGCTCTTCCATCCTTAACTAGATGTTTCGGATTCGAGTCGCCTTTGTTAGAAAACGTTTTACCAACAATGTGAGACTTTTCGGCGCGAATTCCAATTTAGTCTGACTCCAATATGGATATTGGACACTGGGTGGATACTTAGAAAAGAGTCGCAACTTATTTTTTTTTAAAGAAATTAAGAAAAATTAATTTAAAAAGATTTTAACAAATAAACCTTTAAAAATTTAGAGAAAAAATGGATAAGATGTTCTTATTTCCACTTTAAGAAGGTTATTTCATATTCAAATTTAATATTGATGCATTTATATCGATTAAGTCAAATATTTTAGAAATAAAACTATCTTGAAATAATTTAACCAATTAAAATATCAACAATTTGACTAAAGATTTAATTAACCAAAGACAAAAAGTTGATAAAATCAAATAAACCAACCAACACAAAAGAAATTAGTTCATCTTTTGGGGAATTCAATTAAGTTAATTAAACTAAAGTCAAAGTTAGAATTAAACACATTCAAATAAGCAAATAAATACAACATTCAATTAAGAAATAATAGACTTGGGCCCAAATTAACCTTTTCAGACTGTTGCTGCTGAATCGTTGGGCCCAATTTTCGTCCTTGTATACCATATGTATACTGGTTGTATATCAACTCTTTTACACTTACGTTTTTGCCTTCCGAGACCTCTATTTCAGCTTCCATTTCGCGTATATCATCTTTTTGATATTGGAAAGATGAGGTCGACTCGATAATGTTAGGCCTTTGGCCCAACGAGATATGCAAAGTAAAGGTGGAGTCGATTGGACTCGTTGGAGGGAGTTCATGCAGTAAAAAGAAACAAAGGGAATTAATAAAATAAACGCTCAAAGAATAATCTATGAATTTCTCAAAATTCCAAACAAATTCATAACTATACTATATTGAGCTGCGGGTTAACATTCAGATTGGTAGAACAATGGAAGGAAGAACAAAACTGAACATTATTATATACCCAAGTAATCTAGAGGAAACAAGATTTAGCATATGCATCACATTAACTCAATTTTTTGTAACAATAGTTACACCAGCAGCCTTTTTATCCAAATCAGGCCATGAAAATTCTAACAACCGATAATCTTTTAAAGTTAACAAGAAAATGTAAAACAAATGTACTTAGCTTATAATGAACCAATTTAATAAAATATGACTCCCAAATGCTAAAAGTATCCAAAAGAAACTTCATGGGACCAACCATGTTAATTCAAAAATGGATGCAAAAATCTGCTAAGCAGTTCATACGAATTGGACTATGGAAATTTAAACTAACAAGGAATCATTCATAAGCATGGATTGTGTTTGTGATTGTGGTTGAATGGATTGGGTGTCACGTTCCGACACATTATTGGATCGGGTGTCACGTTCCGACACACTAACAGTTTGGGCGTGGATTTCATGAGAGGACCATTGTTGACTGTCTGGGAATGAATATGATTTCATGTGCTATAATTGAGAAATTGACAGAACTGTGATTGATCATGCCCATCCTGTGTAATAATGGATATGAGAGAATCGGAAGTCCAAATGTTACTAATTTCTGTATTGCGATGATGTTATTTGTGTTGCTGTATTGTGGCTGTTAAATGTGTTTTGTATCCCAGGTATGATGAGGTGTGAGAGTAAGAGGCAGAGTAGTGAAAATGGTGATGAATGACTAGAATCTACCTTGGGAAGAGGGTTCGTTCCAGAGTGGTTAGTGAGCCTTGTGATGGTATGCTATGTGGTCAAGGGCCGGATTGTTGTGGTGGAGAATCATAGGCGTGTAGTAAGTTGGTTGGCAAGGTTGGGGGCGATGTGTGTTTCTAAAAATCCTCTATGTGTGATAGAAAGGTTAGGCCTTAATCTAAATAAGAGTTGGTAGCGATGCAAATAGATGGCCAACACTGTGTTGTTCCCTAGTTGTGGTTAAGACAAAGAAGGTGGTCAGAGTGTGGGTGCAAAGGTTAGTTGGGTTATTTTCCTTATAACATGTTTATTCTAGTTGATTTCTTTATATAAGGTGATGAGTATCGGGTTGACCAATGATGCCTACCAGTACGTGTTGCTTGTACTGATACTACTCTTGCTATGCCACTTGGCATAGTCTAATTGCAGGGCCAGTGATGTTTCATAGGAGAAGATGAAGACGATCTCCAACAGCTTCTACCTTCATTACTTATGGTGGGAGCTGTGTCATGATATTATTATGTTTATATGACGTATCTTTAGTAGCTCCTGTACCTATTTAGACTAGATCCCTGGGGGTGTTAATTATTCTAGAAATTCAATCTTGGTTTTGTTTTAACTCAGTATCTTGTAAACTTCTTGAACTTTCCGTTTTATCTCTTATCTTCTTAACTTTTCCGCATTATGAAATCGTTTAGGGACTAAAGATTCTCCTATCTAGGCGTTAGAGTAGGTGCCCGCACAGCCTGGTGGGTTGGATTGTGACAATATAGTTCAAATGATACTTATGCCTTATCCCAATAAATTAAATATTTTAACTCAAAAAAAGTTATTTGTATTGATTTTCTTGGTAATACAGAAGTGTGACTAAAATAATTTTCTTTGGGATTGATTTCATACTTAAGAAATTGAATTATATTTGTGATGATTTCTTATACTTTTTAAGACGAATTTTGGGTATTACGTTGGTCAAAGGTTGACTGACATTTACTATTTATCAGTAATAAAAATAGTAAAAGATTTATTTACTAAATTTATTACAGATATCTTAAACTTTACACTTATATTATATGCGCCACCTAATACCCTTTATATTTGTCTGATGCCACATTGAACAAATATTATCAGACTGAAAATTAAGTTTTTTGCACGCCTAAATAGAAAGTTGCTGAAATTTTTTATATTTGAAGAGTTTGAAAGGTGTTGCTATCTATTTGAGCAATTCTACGAAAAGGAAAAAGATGGAGGGAGGAGACAATACCGTCAAACGTCCGGTTTTCAGCAAAAATTTCAGGTACAATTATAAATATTATATTTTTTGTTGTTTTTTTTATTAACGATAAAGTGAGTTTTGAATGAAGATGAAATAGATCAGAGAATATTTTGTAGGGTTTGAGAAAAAATCGATATGGAAAAGGAAAAAAATTGAGAGAGGGTTTCACTAGATGAAATTATAAATGATGGCTTATGCACCATTTATTTGCATTAAGATAAGAAAATTTGATTGCACATTTGAATGATTAGATGTTGTCTTTAGATCTGAATCAAATGATTAAATTATGGAAAAATTACATAAAAACACAACTTATGATATCATAATCTCTAAAATTCTCTACCATTTCAAAAAATTACAAAAATTCTTCTCGGATTTATCCCTATCTCCTCTCTCATATATCCCTTCCCTCTCGGATACATCCCTCTCCTCTCGAATGCATCCCTATCCCCTCTCGGATACCTCTATATTCCCTCTCAAATACAACTCTCTCATTAATTGATGTATCTTTTGCAATGTATCAAACAACCAAGGAATGTATCCGAGAGTAATGAAAAATTAGTGAGTTTTGTAATTGGGGAAACTTTTAGGATAAGATATAATTAACCCTCAAATGTATGGAGTTTTTGTAAGTTTCCCTAAAATAATTTGTCTTCAACACCCTAATGTGCTATCTTTATTTATTTTTAATCCTAATAAATATACAATTTAGATAAATAGTAGTTAAATATTTGAAAATATATATAAATATAATATAATAAAATTATTATAAAAATATCCATGTTCTCTAGTGATGATGTAGATTATTTGTAGTTGTGGTGGTTGTGATAATCGGTGCTAGTGCCTAGTACTTGTGGTGGTGATAGTTATGAACTTATGATGGTGGAGATAGTTAGTGGTGTGGTGACTCACATCATAATGACGGTTGGTATTAGTGATGGTGACTGTGATGATAGAATTGATTGATGTTAGTAGTTGAGGATGGTGCTAGTTACTGATAATATTGATTGACAACAATATGGTTGCCTACAGTGGTTTTGATGGCAAGGATGGCTGGTAGTTGGTGGCGATGATGGTAATTGTGATGGAAAAGGTGGTTAACAGTTGTGGATAGAGTGATAGTGAAAAATTATTCATACAAAAATACCTATTAAATAATTGTATTGCTTAGATTTAATCAAAGTCTGAATTTGAATCGTTCATACTTTAGGCCATTAAGAGCATTTGCTTACATTAGGATTTTAACACTTATTTAATTTAAATATGTCTTAATCATTTAGCTCATATGAACAAAGTCTTAATATCATTAAGAGACAAATAAAATTTAGATTTAAATGGGCTAAGAAATTGTTACCCAACCCTACCCAAGTAGCGTACTGGCCCAATGGGCCCAACCATTTTGACGCCTATACTATCACTTGAAATTTTTTGAAGGAGCTTTTGGAGTGTGATATTCACGCAACATGTCATACTCTTCTATTAGCATTTTTGTGTAATTTTTGCTCAAACAATTTATTTGTGTCAAAAAAATTTATTAACACACATTAACTTCAAAATTCTTTTATTAGCATTAGAAATTCTAAACTTTAGAAATTATGAAGTTAAAAATTTTAGGGCTTCTTACATAGTTGTACATGTAACAAAAATTATTTTCAACAAAGATGATCACATGTATATGCAATGTATCAATATTGTGTAAATAGTTATGTAACTTCATATTGTGTAAATAATTATGTAACTTGATATTGTGTAAATAGTTATGTAACGTATCAATATTGTGTAAATAGTGCATAACCGCGTATATATGATGAATAACTTTATATATATATATATATATATATATATATATATATATACGCACACACTATTTATACATCGCATTAGTTCATCTTTCTCAACAAACATATTTTTGTCAATCCAGACTAACTCAAATCTTCTCTAGATATTTCTAAAATTTAGATATGAGCTCCTCTTGATGTTTGGAGTCTTTTGATATATCATTCACTCAAAATGGTTCACGTTTGTTGTGATGTCAAATTTTAAAATTTAATCTTCAAAAAATTTGAATGACGAATTGTTCCATTTTTTCAAGCGAATATAAATTAGATTTTCAATACTAAATTTTCAATTTAATCTTCGAAACTCTTCAATATTTCATTTTTCAGAGTGAATACAAATTAAATTTTCATTATTACGATAATGCTATTAATTTTTTCTCATGATACGAAATCATATTAATATGTGTCTTTTGTTAATTAGTCAAACATCAGATATATTATTATTAACAGATGCAACCTTGTATATAAATGGTGATGCATGTATATAATAAATGTGACCGAATGATCAATTTTTGTAATATTGATTGTTTTAGATAAAATATATTGATTGTTTTACTAACAAGAGCAAAATTAAATATGGTAAGTTTTGTGTATATTTTATCCTATAGACCCTATTTGCGTAGGTTCTGTCCTCTCAAGCCTTATTTTGTTGTTGTTGTTGTTGTTGTTTATATGGTGTTGGCTAAGAAACCATTTTTTTCTTGTTTTAATTCGAATATCAGATTCATTGGATATCATTATGTGGAAGTGGAACCCTCACAACTTCCTGTGCAACCCCTCTCTACTACAAGGTTATAAATTATGAATCCTATTTTTCCTATATGACTTTATTTCAAACAATTTCTTGTTTGGGGCCTTAATTTTTCACACACTTATAAAATGACTTTGATGGTTAAAAGTTGGGATTTTGAAGGGTTTTTAAAATTTTATTGTTAGAAAAGGAATCAAGAACTCAATTCCCACTGAAAGTTAGATGTATTGCTAGTTTGGTAAGAGGGATCAGGGATAACTAATCCTGAGATTAATTTTAGGATGAGTCTGTTCCATGTTTGGTTGAGAATTTGAGATAAGATAACATATCCCAGGATTGCAGTGTTATTTTTATTTTACATTGAGGGAAGGAGTAAAAACACAATCTTGCAACAACTAAACTAAGGTGTACTACATGTGGGGGTGTAGAATTTTGATTTCATTTGCTTATGTAATGTTCAGGCACAAATGTCCAGCTTGTTACAAGCAGTACAAGAAGAAGGAGCATATTATTGAACATATGTGAACATCTCATCATTCGGTTCATGACCCTAAATGCAGTGTGTGTAACAAACATTGCAAATCATTTGAATCACTAAGGGAGCACATTTCTGGTATGTTGTTGTGCTTAGACAATGAATGTTCTTTAGGTGTAAATGATCTCTAAGTTTTATTTTCACTTTAACATTTAGGTCCATTGGCCAAAGTGAATTGTTCAAGCATCTTTCCTGAAAGAGGCTGCATTTTGTGTCTGCAAATCTGTAGCAGCGTGGACTCTCTCAACGAGCATAAGGAAATGTGTCATCTTACCACTCCTCAACCCATTGTGAGTTGATGAATTTTCTTCCTCGATGCATTCACAAGAATCAGTTAAACTTAGGATACTCCAGATGTATGTTTAGTTGCCAGAGTGTGTATGTATAATAGTTGCAGGAGACAGTGGAGATGCATCGTTCAGCAGACGAAATGATCAACAAAAGAGGTCAGGAAGTATTTGCCATAGATTGTGTAATGGTTGGAGGTGATTGGTCACAAGAACTTGGCGCAAGGGTATGCCTAGTTGACGAATATGAGAAGATTATTTTTCAGACTTATGTTCTACCTCCGACTCCTGTGGCTGATTATAGGTATCTGCTTGCAAATAAACATATCTATTTATAGTGTAAGCTGACACTTTTTGTATCACACCTTTTCATACTTCCTCATTATTGTGTGCTAGGTGTGAAATTACTGGTATAACAGACAAAAATCCACAAGATGCCATGCCTTTGAATGAAGTCCGGGAGAGAATTCGGCGGATTCTTTACAGCGGAGAGCCAATTGGTAGAATACTTGTGGGCCATAACCTTGAGACACACCTGCGTTTCTTGAAGTTGTCTTATCATGATCATCTTCTGAGGTAATTTTATTTTTCTTTTTATTTCTAATAAATGAAAATCATTTTCTAGGAACCTTAAATCCTGTATTATGTCCAGATCATGGGCATGGCCTGTATTATGTGTATCCATTCATTGCCATGCATTAACATGAATGGTTAAATTTTTTATAATTTTGACATAACATGCTTCTTCAAGAGTACCTAGTAGGTGGAATAGTCAAGGTGCACGCAATTTACCCTGGACAGCACAGGCTATTAAAAAGAAAAAGAGAGTAGCTTATAGTTGACTATTGTTGTGGGTGGAACATTTATGCTTATTAGGTGAAAGTAGGTTTATTCCAAGGCCATTGCCACATTTTTTTATTTACTCATTTAGGTAAGGCGTAAAATAGCGCTCTTTGTTGCACCTACAATTTCCGCCCATTTAGCTCGTTGATCTGCGAGCATGTACAATAGTTCCCATTGCGGCTTGTGTTGACTTCTCTTGTACATAAGAGATGAATATAAAAGTAAGAATTATCATATCAATTGTTCACATTCTCTGTATTTGTCTGTCAAGTTGGGTATATGGAGACGCTATCTCTGTGTATGCCGTGGAGATCTTTTTTACACGAGATGCATTCCTCTATTCACGTCTTCCCTTTGTTCAATGCAGAGATACTGCAACATACCAGCCGCTGATGAAGACCAACCTTTTCAGCCACTCACTGAAATATCTAACCAAGACTTATCTAGGGCAAGTTACTTGCTCACTCTCATGTTTTCTTTACTTCTAATTTTATCTTCTCTTGTATTTTTGTCGGTCAATTTTACCCATTATGTTCTTATCGTGAGTTGTACTTTAAATTGTTCAGTCACTGTTGTTTCCTTGTTTACTTGGAGCTTGAATCGGTGTCCGGCTTAGTAGTTATTTGCTTCAATTATGTTTATTACACTTGTGTGCTATGCTGACTGAAACTTTTGGCCCAAACAGATATGACATCCAAGTTGGTTTCCATGATCCTTACCAAGATGCAGTGTCTGCGATACAATTGTACAAGAGGATGTGCTCACAGGACCACCCAATGGTTAGGGTATCAAATTCACCAGGTCAAAGCTTTATCGGTTGCTCTGATCCATGGATATCTGTGGCACACGAGAGAATGACAATAGAGAAGCTCTTAGCAATATCCAGAGCAAACTATGAGTGTTGGTGTCTTGATTCACAGGAATCCAATTATTGAATATACATTTGATCTGATAAAACTTCTAGCTCTAAGTGCGCGGACACTAAAGCAAGAATGTGGCATATACTTAATTAGGCCTGTGAGGCTTCTGCTGCTGAAGTTTTTGTAGTTAATAAAGTTAATTGACTAGAATTTCATGTAAAAGTTACTTTATCTGTCATCCATCCTTGGGGGACTCTTCTAGTTTTATGCTGAGGGAGAATTGCTTGATTTGTTATTACAATTTACATGTGTAGCACCAAAATACATATATAATGTTCAGATGATCTTGAACCCCTTATAGCTGTTGAATGTGTTAAACTACAGGAGGATAGCTAATTGAAGGAAAGAGAAGGGCATTAAGTTTCAGCAGTATGCATGCTAGGCATTCTTTACCATTTGGGTTGCATATCAGTCTAGTTAATAAACAGTTATTAACCTGCTCAAATCTAAACGGATCGAGCGGATTATGATTTTTGACCTGATTTTTCCACTTCTAGTTGCAGCTTATAGGTGACACATGTCTTGTCTAATCACCTCTCTTTAGTGTACTATTATACCCGACCAGTTCTCAAGTTCTGTCTTCACTTTTGCTGTCTAAGAATAGATGCAACTTGAATATCAACTGGTATTTAAGAGAAACATTTAGTTAGGATATCAACCTGAAGTACCGCAACTTGTAAGAGGAACAACTATACTAGCAGTACCACAACCTTAGTTTAGATCAATGCCATAATGATTTAGTCGGGTTCCAATCTATGTAACCAGACACTAGGTCAAACCAAAAAATTGCTTATCTACAATGTGACTTTAGTTTGAGCCTCAATTGTTCTGCATTTCTAAAAGGCATAGTTTCTAAATAGGTTCCCTGGATTCAAAATGGAAGAGAACCTACTTAATTAGTAAAAAACAAAAAACATTCAACAAGAACGATAAATAGATTTGATGATCTAAAAGAAATTAAAGATACTCATTCTTGTCAATTTTCTGCTGAATGCCTTTCAAAGTGTGAGAGTCTTTCCATTATATAGAGAAAATAAAGATTACACATCCCTAAAGATCCGTCATTCCTATCCCTAAAGATCAGCTATTCTATGTCTACAAATCTACTATTCAATCCCTCTAAATCTGCCTTGCTATCCCTCCAAATCAGCTATTCTATCACAATATTTATTCATTTGATTCTACAACAAATGTATATGATCATGCTAATTTATATCACTATATAATTACATTAATATATACAATCATTTAGTTGTCCATCATGCTAACATCCCCCCTCAAATTGATGCTGGTGGATCAAGAAGCATCAATTTGCCTACTAGAAACTGATGGTGTTACCGTGCCATGGATTTTGTAAACGCATCAGCTATTTGAAGATCACTGGACACATGTGGAAGAGTAATGACTCATTTATCTACAGCTTCTCGTATATAATGACAATCCACTTCGATGTGTTTGGTCCTCTCATGAAAAACTGGATTAGTAGCAATCTGAATAACACTTGTATTGTCAGCGTGGAGAGGAGTAGGATGAGATTGAGGAAATCCAATCTCAGCAAGTAATTCACAAAGCCATACAACCTCGGAGAAAGCAAGAGACATAGATCGATATTCAACCTCTGTTGAAGATTATGACACACGATCTTGCTTTTTACTCTTCCAAGATATCAATGACTCTCCAAGAAACATGCACAAACTAGAGACTGAACGACGAGTATCAGGACATCCCTCCCAATCAGAATCACTAAAAGCATTAAGATGAATAGGAGAACCACTTGGAAAGAACAATCCACGAGTAGATGTTCCTAGAAGATACCGAATGATGCGACGAACAACCACCAAGTGGAGATGATGGGGAGCTTGCATAAATTGACTAACTTGTTGAACTGCAAAAGAGATATCAGGCCGAGTAATAGTAAGGTAATTTAGACTCCCAACTAATTGTCGAAATATAGTTGGATCAAGAAGAAGATCGCCTTCCTCACGACGATACTTCACATTCAATTTCAATGGAGTATCTACGGAGGAGGAATCTTGAAGACCAACCAAAGAAATCAGATCCTGAGTATATTTGTGTTGGTTTAGAAACAGACCTGAAGCAACATTATGAACTTCCAAACCTAAAAAATAAGTAAGAGTACCAAGATCTTTCATATGAAAAGAATCTTTAAGCTGTTGTTGGAGGCTAGTGATTAGTGAAGAATCAGTTTCTGTGATAATAATGTCATATACATACACCAAAAGAAGAACACAACCTGTAGATGTTTTTCGAAGAAACAAAGATGAGTCATATTTGCTCTGTTTAAAAGAAAATTGTAGCAAAGTAGACCGAAACTTATCAAACCAAGCTCTTGGAGCATGTTTTAATCCATACAAAGACGCTTCAACTTGCATACATCTGATGTAGGCGATGAGAACAAACCAGGTGGAGGTTTCATATAAATATCTTCTTTAAAATCACCATGGAAAAAAGCATTTTTGACATCCATTTGATAAAGAGACCAGTTTTGTGAAGCAGCAATGGCAATAATAGTTCGCACCGTAGTCATTTTGGCTATGGGTGCAAAAGTCTCCTCATAGTCCACCCCATACTCTTGTCTGTTACCAAGAACAACCAATCAAGCTTTGTACTGATCAAGAGTTCCATCAGAATGAAGTTTGATTCAATAAACCCATTTACATCCAATAGGGAGGACATTTGAAGGACATGAAATAATGTCCTATGTGTCATTTTCTTTAAGAGCCAAAAGTTCTTCCTCCATTGCTTTTTGCCAACATTCATGCTTGAAAGCTTATGAGTAACAAGATGGAACAGATATGTTGGATAAAGTAGAGGAAAATCCATACCAATTGGGAGTACGAGATACTCTGGTAGATCGCCGAGTAGGCTCAAGAAGACCAAATCTTGAAGAATTCTCAGATACTAGTTGTGGTACAGTTTCAGGCGGCGGATCAGTGTCAGGATAGGATAAAGTTGGCTGACGTCGTTCATACACAAATCCAGATTTGAACCTCTTAAAAGAAGATGATAAATCCTCAAAAGTAGGAAGAAGAGGAGAAGCAGAAGATGAATCTACAATCGTAGGAAAGAAATACTGATTCTCAAAGAAAACAACATTTCTAGAAATATGAAATTTGTGAGAACATGGATCATAGCAAATAAAACTTTTTTGTGAAGTACATTAACCCATAAAAGCACATTTAGTAGACTGTACAGAAAGTTTATTGCGCTGCGAATGAGGCAAATGCACAAAACAAACACAACTAATCCCTAAAGATCAGCTATTCTATCTCTACAAATCTGTTATTCAATCCCTCTAAATCTTTCTTGCTATCCCTCCAAATCAGTTATTCTATCACAATATTTATTCATTTGATTCTACAACAAATGTATATGATCATGCTAATTTATATCACTATACAATTACATTAATATATACAATCATTTAGTTGTCCATCATGCTAACAATTCTCACTCTACTCTCTCCCCTAATTCCCCTCACATCCACTCTCTGAAATCATGCAAGCAGACATCCTGTTTCATGCTCCATATCTGCACAGAAACAATGAGCAGAATTTCTTGGAAACAACATATTCAAAGTCCGAACGCAGGAAAAGTTGAAGCTAAAATTCAAATTTCTCTGTAGTTTGTTGACTTCCTTAAATGGAATTACCTAACTGTGGTATCATCAGAGCGTGAAGCCAGCAAGGAACCTGAGGGGTCCCACTTGATAGCATTTATTTCATTCTGCAATGGCAAAGTAAGCAACCTTTTAAGACTATTCACATCAATGATCCAATCAAGCATAACATGCTAAACTTCAGTGTTCAACTAGTAATTCAATTTGCACTGAACCACACCTGATGTCCTGAGAAAGTTTTGACTGGTTTGTTCTCTCAAACTTTACAAACATATATCATGTTATCAGTAGAGCTGGTCGCGAAAGAATCATTGTTTCACCAAGCAACATCAAGCAATGGACATGTGTGGGGTTGGATAACAACAGTGAGAACATAAGCAAAATCTATCCTAGCTCAGATATAAGATAAAATATAAAGAATAATTGAGACAGAACACCTAAATGAAAATCAAATTGTTGCTTCGATTCTCCAGACTTCGCATTCCAAACAACGATAGTTGTATCAATATTACCGCTAAGGAGATAATCACCTTTCTTGTTCCACTTCAAAGAGATGATTGTCCCTTTATGTTTGTTAAGAGTACTAGTGTAACACCTCGGACCTCAAAATAAAGAAAATTCTAGTTTTCAAAAAAACTGATGCCAATACCGACGGAACCACCCACAGACCGTAAGAAGAACCACGGATCGTAGGCGGGGTTCCGTCGTTAAGGCCCAAATGTTGATGGTCTCTTATCTCACCCACGGTCGACCAGTACGGTTCGTAGTTGGACCTACGGACCGTAGGTGAGGGTCAACAGCCAATTGGAGGGAATTGGTTGTTGGGTCAACTTCAAACGGTCATATCTTTTAGCAGAAAATAATTTAGGTATCAAATTAAAGATAATTGAATCCTCCTTCCAACGACATCGAGTTTGCTAAAATTCCATCTCGGAGTAAAAAGCTATGCTCATTTTAGTGAAGCCTTGTCGGGCAGACCACGAACCACGACCACGGACGACGGTTGGTAGTCCAAACGATGGTCCGTAGGTCCCTCCGTGGATGGCCTTCGTCAACTTTTAAGTAAGGGTCATTTAGGTCTTTTTCCTATGCGTTGGGGACCTTAAACTATGTCATTTAATGCCTAAACTACATCGTTTTACTCAGTCTAAGCCTAATAACATAGTCAGACTTACCCAGAACCCTCATTCTCCAAAAATCATCCAAACTTGGAGCAAAAAGAAGAGGAAAAGTCGACCAAACCTCCTAAGAACAAGCAGCAGTGTTCTTCAAAGTTCAGCCCCGAAATCAAAGGGTTTCTCTGTAGATTTCGTCACCAAGTATGTGGAATTTCACTAATGGGTTCCTTTCATCCACTAGGTCCCTAGAATTCAGTCAGTTCCTTGATTCTCCATATTTTGTTTAGACCTATGGTTTCTAAAACCTTGGATATTTACTGTGATTTAGTTGTTATAGTATCCTAAATCAAAATAGCTTATTTCTTGGAAAGTTGCTTAATTCCCTATATGAAATTCAGAACCCTAGTTCGCGTAGATTCTCTTAGTTCATGAATTGCACTTGCTAGGTCAGTTGAACAGATAATCATGCTCCAGATTTCGAATGTTACATTATCAGTATATAAATGTTGCATTCTCATATTGCATGCTAGTATTTTGAGTTATTCAGTATTTTAGTTACATTTATGTCATATACATATTCAGTTGGGAGTAGACTTAGCACCGAGTTGGACTAGGGTTCATCGTACCCTCATAGTCCCAGAACTACGTGCCCCCGTAGGAGTATAAGTCCTCTCTGTTGGGCATCAGATTTAGTGATCACGTCAGTCAGGCCTTTATACCCCTGGCAAGGTATATTGGGTCCTCTCGATAGGGCATATATATCGGACTCCACGTTTAGCTCACGTGATTTTATGTCGGTTAATAGTAGCTCCAACAGTCAGACTCTTAGTGCATTTGACCAGGTTTTCAGTACATACCTCAGCATTCAGTTCAACATGTTATTTTTATGATTAGTACTTGGTCAGTGCATTTAGCTTAGCTTTTCAGTTATGTTTCAGTATTTACATTCTTGCTCAGTTTATGGCATTGCTCAGTTATGCTTTGTTAAGCTTAGTATCTACATCTTGCATGCTCAGTACACTCCAAGTACTGTCGCATACTCTGCACTACATCATTTCATGATGTAGGTTCGGGTACTCAGTAATCAGATCACGCTTAGATCGATTCTCGATCCGCATTCACCAGCTTCAGTGGTGAGTCCTCATACTTCGCGGACAATAGACATGCTTCTCATTTTAGTCCTTTAATTCAGTTTTCACTTTGTTAGAGTTAGCTAGAGGGCATGTCCTAGCAACTCGACTAAGTTAGAGGCTTTTCAGACATAGTAGTAGAATCAGCTTGAATTGTTAAGTTTAATCTTTCAGTTGTTATTAAACTCTTAGTATGTTTTATACATTCAGACTAGTTGGGTATTTTCCACTTTCAGTTATCCATTGTTTTAGCTTCTGCATAGTACATGTTTTATCCAGTTATTCTCAGTATGCTTGATATATGCCAGATACAGGGTTAGCTTGGGGTCACTCGTGATCCTAGGTCCCATGTTACGTCAAGGGGGTAGTCTCGGGGCGTGACAACTAACCAATTCCTGGATGAAAAGTCAGTAAGACAAAACAAGACATGAAAAGTGATGGCAATTTATACATTCAATCTTCAAAAACAAGTTTTTCCTCCATGCTCCTTACCAGATCATTTCCAGATTCTGGCTTGGCCATCGTAACAACCTGTCGCAAGCAGGGTACCCTCGCTCTGTACAAGAAAAAGTCATATAAACAAGATCAAATAAAAACAAGAAGTAACCACAAGCAATGCAGTCTAATTTCAGAAACTCCACCAGAAAAGTATAGAACAACGAAAGTCAGCCCAAAACAAGCAGTAGAAAAATCACATTCCAGTCAAGTGTCGTAATAGACCATCTACAATAGACCAAATTCTAGCAGTAGAGTCTTCAGACCTAAATTGATATTACACATGATTAGATATAAGAGAAATGATTCCTTAGACGAGTCTAAAACTACTCTCAACCTTCATATAATCCCGGTGCTTATGATGGTCATTTCCAAAGTCGTAAAATCACAAGAAAATTAGAAACAGAAGTATGAATATGAACATGAGTATTCATAGACGAGAGAAACAAAATAAAGAAATTGGAACTAATGCTTACCCAGATGCAAGAAAAGACCCATCTAGACTCCAAGCACAACTAAAAACCTGGAACAAGAAAAAATTGTAATGTTAATATAGAAGACAGAAAGTATATGATATTTATCATTTTTCCTATTAAGAAATCATGTCGGATTAGGAGAACTTTATAAAGATGCGGTCAAACCTCAGATGTATGTCCTTCCAAATTCGTTACATCAGAACTAGCAATTTCACTCAGCAGAGAGGTTGCGACTGTGCTGATATCTATAGGCTCCAAATCTGTCTTGCAACAAAAGCAAAACTTTAGTGTCACAAGACCAACAAAACTAGGAAGATCACTAAAAGTTACTGAAATGAGCACGAAAATGGAAGCTTCTATCGTTTTTCATCCCAAAAAAAAAAAAACAATATGCAGTTCAACTGAAAATGAAACAGAAAGCACATGACAATTGACATGGATTCTTGGAAGCTAAAAGCTAGCACAAAAAAAGCACTCTTTTTTACATTTGTGGTGTTTGACCAAAAACAACACAAAACACAAATTATTTTTCTATAAAAGTACTTTTTTGTAAAAGTTGTTTTTGACAAAAGTGTCTCTAGATCTGAATAATACTAATTCTCATACCTTTAAGGTACAGAGACTGTTTCTGATAAACTTTCGATTCAGAAAAAGATTATACACTAAAATGGTTACAGAAAAAATATTAACTTTCGCAGAATTTAACTCTTTTAACAAAATCATATCCAATGAGGTCTGAAGAGGGTGGTGTATACCCAAGCCTCAAGTAAAGCATATCAAAGCATCTAATAGAAACACAACATCAAAATCTCCATAAAAGAATAGTTCAAAAAAAGATGAAAATTGAATTACCGAATTCAAGTAGGAGGAAATCATAGGGTAAACAAGTCATTGCTGTGAATTGACGGCATTTTAAAGAAACAAACAAATGGTCAATGGATTGATACTACCTGTGATATATATAGAGGAAAAATATGGTAAGTGGGAATTTTGGGAAACAGGGCATTTATATATAAGACTAGAATTAGAAATGTTTTAATTCCAAAAGACATTTTGAATCAAGTGTTGAATGACTAATGTATCCTCAAGCCATTTTAAAGAGTTGAAAGATTAAATTTATTTAATCCGAGACAGATTCAGAATTTAAACCAGATGTTTATATTTGATAGTATATCATAATACATTCAATATTCTTAAGTTCTCTTTATTGGTTGTTTTAGGTCTCGAAGTTACAAGATCTAAATCGTATTGTAGAATTATATATATTTTTAAACCTAAACCCTAATTTTATTAGTACGTATAATATTTTCATGTTCGTTTTGATTTGTTAGTGTTTTAGGTCTTTAAGTTGTTACAATACCTAAACCCTTATTTTTTAGAAGTTATAATTTTTTGAAACCTAAACCCTAATTTTATAAGTACGTATATTTTTTAAAAATTCATCATGTTGGTATACATATATAAGGTCTCACCTAAACACTAGCTTCAATTTTTAATTGTATTTTATTTGTATTCATTTCTCAAAGATATCTTTTGTCAATTATTTCTCGTTAGTATTATTCATATATTTTTTTGGTTAGTTTGAACTTTGAAGTTCGTCATTGGTTTTTTCATATGTATTTAAGATTATCATATGAATCTAATGCATCTAAACAACTGAGAACACTAGTCGTAATAATAAGCACATTCTAAAGAGCGTTAAAGTCTGTACAGGCATTAGTTAATTGTCGTTGGATTCAACATTGCTATAGGGATTTAGGGACATTTATAAAGAGCGATAAATTATCTCTAAAAATATCTATTTAACGATAATTAATTAATTGCTGCTAAAAATCATTTTTTGTATAGTACAAGTTGATAAAGGTAATATAATTAAGCATATCTATTTAAAACTGATTAGTTAATAGTATATGGTCGGAGCCAAACCTTTTATCACCACAGAAGATGAAAGCCTGGATGAATGGATTCTATAAAATAAAAAATTAAAGAATTAGTGAGTTGGCTAAAGTGGTTTGGGGTCATTTGTGTTACAGTGAGGGTATATTTTTTAGAGAATATACCCTTTTCATTTCTCTTTATTTTTTTGACTTTCATTAGATCAAAAGAGTATATTTGGTTCATTTGTGTTACAGTAAAGGTATATGGGAGCTACTTTTGTAACAAGGGTATATTAACTCTAAATCGCGAAGTTGAAGGGTATAACATACCCTTTTCTCTTTATTTAATTTTAATTTATTTAGTAAGCTAAAATTCTTTTAAACTGTTCCAAAATTGTTATATTAAAATTGATAGTTTGAAACAATAATAAATGTTATATATTAGGAGTTTGGATCCAAAAATAGTTTGTAATTATACACAATTTAATTTTTAACTATAAAAATTTGTTATTCAAATAAGAAAATTTAAATTAAATTGAAACCCCTGCTACCCGCAACGCACTACATCAACTTTTTAAAAGACTACTTCAATCTGCCCCTCACCACACCCGCTTTGCCCCGTTGTCATTCTAATATCAGGGACAAATCTAATATATCATTAAGGTAAAATTATATTTTTGTTTAATGTTTACGCATAATGAACACGTGACATATGTCTTCATTTATAATTTTATCATCAATTATAGTTGGGATATGGCACCAGTACCCCCCTAGACTACGACTGAAATCCCAGAGACACACCTTAACTAAACTAAGGTGTTATTACCTCCGCGAACTCATTTTTTTGTAATTTTGTACACCTTTTGGCTTACGTGGCACACTCTGTGACTCCACATAGTTGAGGCGCGTGGGAGATATTTAGATGCCACGTAAGCAAAAAGGGTGTACAAAATTATAAAAAAGATGGATTCGAGGGGAGTAATAGGACCTTAGTTTAGTTAAGGTATGTCTATGGGATTTCAGTCATAGTCTAGGGGTACTTGTGTCTTATCCATTATAGTTAATTAATTCACATTATCACCTTAATTTATAGGGATAAGGCACAAGTACCCCCCTAGACTACGACTGAAATCTAAGAGACGCACTTTAACTAAACTAAGGTCATATTCCCCCCCTCCCCCGAACTCATTTATTTTGTAATTTTATACACCTTTTGACTTACATGGCACACTCTGTGACTCCACGTAATTGAGACGTGTGGGAGATGTTTGAATGACACGTAAGTCAAAAATGTATACAAAAGTACAAAAAAATTGGGCTCGGCGGGGGGGGGGGTGTAATAGGACCGTAGTTTAGTTAAGGCGTGTCTCTGAAATTTCGGTCATAATCTAGGGGGGTATTTGTGTCTTATCCTTAATTTATAACTCAACTATAGTTAACTGGTATAATTTTTTGTGTAAATAACTAAATATCAAATATACAGACCATTTTTCACGTTTAATTTATCTATTTATCTGAATTAAATAGTTTTATTTGATTTGTTCACTAAAATATTAGTATTAGTAATAAATTTTGAATCCAATAAATTAAATATAGCGTGATAGACTCTCAAATTTAAATTTTGATTTTGTATCTTCATTTTTAGATAGGATTAAATAGGGATACCAAATGAGCAAGTTGAGTTGACATTGGAGTTAGTAAAAAGGAAAACTTTCAAAACTAGCAAACATTAGGCACTCTATAGCTATAGTTTGCTTAATTGGTTGAAATAGAAATCGAGTTGGTCATGACCTGCCCAAGTTTATTTTGGGCTCAAATGGATTAAAAATCAGTTGGGTTATGACCGTCCAATTTGACCCAATTAATCTCAATAATTTAACATATTATTATTTAACTTTTATAACCACAATTTGAATTTCAACTCAAGAAAATAAAATAAAAAGTTACAAATAAAGAGTTTTTAAACGGATTGAAATTGGAGATTAAATTGAGCTCAATTGAAGATTATTTTAAAATGGATTAAGACTTGAATGAGTTGAGATTGAAATCAATTTAAATTATCTTGGGCCCAATCCATAAATTCTAGAAAGATTAGGCGGTTTACCTATATTTGGGCTCATTTGGACACCCCTAGGAGAAATTTCGCAAATAGCCACTAAAATAAACTTAATTAGGCTCCAAAGCTATAGTTGGCTAATTACGAATCATAGCTACATGTTAGAGAGAGGAGAGAGGCGAGTGAAATTTGGAGATATAGGAGAGAGGTGATCGAGATTGGAGAGGGAGGAAAGAGGCGAGTGAGAGAGGGATGAGAGGCGAGCGAGAGAGGGCAAAGAGTGGAGAGAGGCGAATTGTATTTTTATATCAGTCAGATAATTGTATTTATGCAACTGGTATACATATGTATCAATGATTGTATTTATATATCTGCATAATTGTATATATATAATTAATATGTATATGTATCAATGAATACAATAGTATTAAAGAAATACAATCTGTCTAATGAATAAATTGTATGAAATCACATCAATTTGTATTTGTATATGTATAATTTAAAGTCATTATTTGTAACAATGTTTGTATCAACAAATGCATGTGTATTTGTATTTGTATTTGTATCACTAAATAGATATGTATAGTTGACACTTATAATTTGTATTTGTATAATTGATTGTTATCATTTTTGTTTGTATAAGCGACTGTTAATATTTGTATTTGTATAAGTGAGAGAGACTGGATAGAAAGGAGCGAGAGAGATTGGGCAGATAGTTTGTATTTGTATAATTGATTGTTATCAATTGTGTTTGTATAAATGATTGTTAACATTTGTACTGATAAAATTTGTATTTGTATAAGCACATGGCAAAGCCACCTTAGGCGAATGGTGATCTAGTGCACACCCTTTACAGAAAATAATGTGGTTTACAGAAGTTAAATATATAGCTATTATGAGTGTATATTTAATTTTGCACACTCTTAACGCAACTAAGAAAAAAATTGGCACACCCTTCGCCAAATTCTTGGCTCCGCCACTATATAAGTGAGAGCGACTGGACCGAAAGAAGTGAGAGAGAGAAAGACAGGGCAGGGTGAAGAGAGAGGCGAGGGAGAGATGACTGGGAAAAAAAGGTGAGAGAGATTTCATAGAGGGGAGAGAGGCGAGAGAGAGAAAAAGGGAGATGTAAATACGGTTAAAGGTTAGTCACGAATGATAATTAATACGAACTGTAGCTATGTTAAGTAAATAATGTTAAGAAGTCCCACATCGGTAGAGGGATGAGAATGTGGTCTCCTTATATGGACTTGGACAAACCTCCCTCATGAGCTAGCTTTTGGAGTTGAGTTAGGCCCAGGTGTCATATCTTCACATGGTATTAGAGCCAGAGGCATATCCAGGAGGGGGTCACCGGGTTCACGTGAACTCATGCTCCCCTCCTGAAATCATATGTAGTAGTGCTATATTTTAAAAAAAATATTTAAACATAGATGTGTGAACCCACACTTGAAGTATCATATAATGTGGTGCGATGATGATGGGGTGCATCTCTCTCAGTGAGGCTAGAAATTTTAATCTTTTATTAGTCTTGTTTTATTTTCCTTTCTAAAATTGGATAACGCCTCTCTAAGTGGTTTGGATAGATAACACATAATTTTGGACTTATAATTTTAAAATTTTAATGGTTTTCAGTGATAAGAACCTAAATATTATACCGATCAAATTTATATCTTAGATCCACCTTTTCGTAATAGTGCACCCATCATCTCAAAATTCTGGATATGCTTAGAGCCAGGCTGTAACACCCCGTTATTTGAAAGAGCTAAAAATATTAGAAAAAACCATTTTTGGAAAGAATGAAAATCTGAAATTTGTTAAGTTAGGTTAAGTATGAGTTTTTGGTCAACTTCAAACGACCATAACTCCTAGTACAGGATGAGTTAGGTAGGGTACAGGATATCAAATGAAAGATCTTTGAATTATCTTTCCAAAGCCATCAAGTTTGCTAGTTTTTGAGCTTGTATGAGGGAGATATACATGTTTGAAGTCGGGATGTCTGAATAAGAAAAGTCACCCAGATTTTAGAAGGGTATTTTGGTCTTTTCATTACCCAATTAAATAAATCCATTTTTAGTAAATTATTTGGGGTCTAAACTGAGTTAGTTCAGTTTACGCAATTAAGAATTACGCTAGGGCTTTGAGAGAAGAGAAAAGAGGAGAAAAGTCAAGGCGTTCTTGGAGATTTCTTGCGGAATCGAAGTCGTTTCGGCAAGGGTTGATCTCTAAAGAGGTATGTGAGACTTCCATAGCGTTGGGTTTGTTCACCCACATGCCAATCATGTTTGATTCAATGAAATTCGTTCTAAAAAGTTGAAAGTTGATGATTTTAAATTATGTTCTTGAATATTGGCTTTTGTTCTTGAATTAAGTTGGGATTGTTGAGTTCTTGAGGAAATCGTGTCGATTTTAGAGTCGTTTATGAATAGATTCTTGTGTACATGTACTGGGTATCTGAATCTAAAGAGGAATTACGAAAAAGAATCGAACACTGGTGAATTAGGGTTAGAAAATGAAGAAGGAAAAAGTCGGAAAAATCTGGATACTCGCGGACCTGTTCCTTAGGATTGGAACTTTTCTCTCTGCGATGCGGACCTGTTTCTCAAGATTGGAACTTTTCTCTCCGCGTCGCGGAGAGGTCGCAGACCCTTCTGCCTCAAAATTTATTTTGCGACCAAATATTTAAATGCATCTCCGCGTCGCGAACTTGCTTCCAGACAGTGATTTCTTGATCGTTTCGCATGTTTAACTATCTAAAAACACTCCTAAACATCACGAGATCTTTCCTATCACAAATCACAACCTTGAATCCATAAATTTCAAATTGAAGGAAAATTAAGAGTCAAGTCTAGGGAGTTCTTAGAGTCCTTTCAAAAGTCTTTTGCAAATGCTTTAAACTTGTTTTAAGACTTGAGTTTTGAGTTGAGTAAAGAGTAAAGAGTGAAGTTCATTTCTTCAAAAGAGTATATGAGGACTATATATTCCCAAAGAGTAAATGTTTTCACATTTTATCAAGAAAGGAAACACCGATTTCCAAAAGAGCCTTTGAGCTAGTTTTCAGTAAAGAGTAAATGTTTTCACATTTAATCAAAAGAGGAAACACTGATTTCCAAGAGAGCCTTTGGGCTAGTTTTTGATCAATTATCTCAAATCACAGAAAGAGTTATGTTTTTAAGTATATGAGTTATTTATATTTTGGGAGTAGTATTGAGCACCGATATGGGAAAGAGTTCAGACAACTCACAGCCCCCATAAACCATGTAGTCATCATGGGTAGAAAAGGGTCATACTTTTTAGATGATTCCTTAGTGCTTTTTATCATAGACTAGTGGATCCACTTAGTAGTTAGGTTCTATACCCCCGACAAGGTATAGGATGGCCCTGGAAGCGTGAGGTAAAACGTTGTATCATCACATACCTCTTAAGTGATGGTTGTCAGTTAGAGAAACTCCCACAATTATATTTTGTATTCTTATATACACAGAGATTACTTGTATTTTCACATACAAACAGAGTTTAAATTGTATCATTGCATACAAACTGAGTTACCATTGTATTTCCAAATACACAGAGTTGTTATCCATGTGTTAAAAGTTTTTCTTTATATTGCATTTATATTATTGCTTTATATTGAAATGAGTTGAGTTGAGTTGAGACCAGGTATGTTCCTTCAGTTCCTTTCAAGTTTATGTCTTGTTTTAGTATTCTCCTCGCATGCTCGTACATTCAATGTACTAATGCCAGTTGGCCTGGATCTTTTTATGATGCAGATTCAGGTAACCAGGATCAGCATCCAGTGCATCGTTGATCCAGTTGAGCTTCAGAGTTGTTGGTGAGCCTCCTTGCTTCCGGAGGATCCCTTTTTATAGTTTTATCAGTTAGTTCATTAGGATGTCGTGGGTCTTTTCCCGACGTCCATCTCAGTTGTTAGAGGCTTCATAGACAGTTAGTTATTATTAGTTCTTGAGTCTTTTCCATTTTCAGTATTGATGTTGAGACTTGAGTTGCCATTTTGGCTAGTTAAATGTTCTTTTAAGACATTCTAAGTTTATTGCATGAGTTTATCTTTTAAGAATGTTTCATGTTATTTAAGTCTTCCGCTATGAGTTAAGCCAGACCAAGGGTTCGCTTGGGGCCAGCAATGGTTCTCAAGTGTCAGTCCTGCCCAGGGTGTAGGCTTGGGGTGTGACACAAGCCCATCCCAATTTGTTGTTCACCGATGTTGGGCCCCATTTAGAAGTTTTCACGCTCCAGTTGAGGTCTGGGCGTGTGGGGGAATGTTAAGAAGTCTCACATCGATAGAGGAATGGGAATTTGGTCTCCTTATATGGACTTGGACAAACCTCCCTCATGAGATAGCTTTTGGGATTGAGTAAGGCTCAGGTGCCTTATCTTCACAATTAACTAATATATGTTTATGTATCCACGTAATTTCTCCTTAAATAAATTTAAAGCATCATATATTTTGTTTTATAACCATGTGTTTCTTGTTGGAGTGTGGAGGGTAGCTTAGTCATTCAACAATCGATACTTGATTTGAATTGTCATTTGGAACGAAAACAAATCCAATTCTAACCTCATATATAAATACCCTCTCTCTCCAATTTCCCTCTTTCCATTCCCCCCCCCCCCTCTATATGTCTGTTTATTTTACTTTCCCCAGTGATTCACAAACAATGGTGTTGATTACCTCCGATGAACTGAATTACATTGTTTACCGCTACCTCGATGAATCAGGTACTTCAATTTTCTCTTTCTGAACATGTTCCTTTGTATATCTTTTAGGTTCAAATCATAATTTAGGTTCTACTTCTGATCAATAATTTTTGATTTGTTGTTTTGAAATTTGAATCACCATTTAGATGAATACTTATTAATTGATTTGATATGCTTTACTTGAGGTGAGAGTGTGTTTGGAAATAGTTTCTCTATTAAAGGTAAGGCTTGTATACACACTGGGTATGTTGTTGTTGTTAAATTCTGCAAAGTAAACATTTTCATGTAACAACCTCTAAGGAGACAGAAAATTAAGACTAGTGGATGAATCGTGGCTGTTAGACCATAGTGTGATTACCAACACCCACGGTCGTTGTTGGGTCACAACTTCAATCGTGGTGCGTGGGATAGTCTAATGGTTGTTTGACAGACTCTTCAAAACTTTTTTTGTTGTTTTGGCGTTACCCAGCTCTGTTTTTCGAAGCTAAGCAAGGCTCCCATGCCTGCTGAAAGCTACAATAATCACTAGAAATCTTATCTAACAGTCGAACTTATAGAATTTATAAAAGGGAAAAGGGTATGATATACTCTTACTTTGTGATTTAGAGTTGATATATCCTCGTTATAAAAGTGGTTCACATATATATATTAACAGTTGCAAAAAAAGTTCTAGTGCATAAGCATTTTCTTAGCTAAGGATCTATCGGGAACAACATCTCTACCTCAACGGTAGGTGTTAGGGATACCAATGACTTGTTATCATTTAGTGTATAGGGGGTTCATCCAAATTAAATAATGAATTTTGAATTCAGTAAATTGAATGTGTTGTGGTATATTACCAATTTTTTAAGCATCTCATTAGAATTCTGAATCTGTCTCTCCATTTTTGGATAGGATTAAATATATTTAACTATTCAACACTTGTCAGCATAGTAGTTGTTTTAACCAAGTGTTTTTGCTTGAAAAAATAATATTTTTGTGCTGGAGCTTAGAGGGAACATTAGTCATTCAACAGTCTAACACTTCATTTGAAATGCCTTTTGGAACGAAAACATTTCTAATTCTAATGTCTCATATATAAATGTTAAAATTAATAATATCATAATCATACCAAAAGATAAAGAATTTATTTCAAAATTTTGATATTATACCATTAATAAAAGAGTGCATTGATAATTACTTGAGCAAAAGCTACTAGAGCGGAGCTAAATAATTGGACTCCTAAAATATATGGAAATTTTTTAGAAAAAGACTTCTAAGTATTATTTCCTCAAATTATTATTTAACTTCATTAGGTTAATTAATTTAATTTTTTTTTAAGCTAAGGATATTAATAATCATGATTCATGGGTCCTAACGTGCATTAGTAGGGGAGGAAAGCCTCCAAATTATTACATATATATAGAGAGATAAAATAGTAATTTAATTATTCTATTAATATATAGAAATACTGAATAGTCATTCAATGACTTCTCTAATATTTAGGACTTTGATTTTTAATATAATTTTATACAAAAATAACTATTTACTTGACCTAAATTACTAGAGTTATATATAGTTGAGTCCAAATTAAAATTGGAAAAGAACACTTATATCCCAAAAAAAGTAAAATGTTTACTTTTAAATGCCTATTACTTCCATACCTCTTTTTTATTTTAAAATGACATATATCTATTTTTATTCGCGTGTTGACGTCATGGTGATGTCAGCACCTACCTTTTTTTTCCTCTCTGATACCATCACAGTATATGAATATACTCTGATGGTATCAAACAACAACTGAGCAGTATCTTCATTGAAGGACTGCTTCTTCCTCCTTGATACCATCAAAGTATAATATGCTCTGGTGGTATCAATGAGTAACTGAACTGTGTATTCATTGAGATTTGCTTCGGTCCTTCAATGAAATTACTCGACCATCTATGATACCATTATGGTATATATAATGTCATCATTGATGTATGTTTCAATTCTTCAATATTTTAGTTTAAAAATATCAAATTATATTTTCTACCAATTTAGAGTTTAATAAATAACATTGTGACTTTAATAATTTTCTCTTAATTGTTTCTTGTTTATTTCTTAAAAGAAAAAGAGTCAAATCCTAGATGATACCGATATGGTATCAATATACCAATGGAGTAACACAAAGGATTAAGCTGAGTCTTATATGATATCGATATGGTATTAATATACCAATGGAGTATTACAAAGAATATATTTTCTCCTAATTTAGAGTTTAATTAATAAGACTGTGACTTTAATAATTTTCTCTTAATTGTTTCTTATTTATTTCTTTAAAAAAGAGTTTGATCCTATATGATATCGATAGGGTATCAATATACTGACGGAGTATCACATGGGATTAAGCTCAGTCCTATATAATACCGATATGGTATCAATATACTGATGGAGTATCACAAAGAATATCTTTTCTACTAATTTAGAATTTAATAATTAACATTGTGACTTTAATAATTTTCTCTTAATTGTTTCTTATTTATTTCTTAAAAAAAAGTCAAATCCTATATGATATCAATAGGGTATCGATATACCAACGGAGTATCACAAAGGATTAAGCTCAATCTTATATGATACTGATATGGTATCAATATACCGATGGAATATAACAGAGGATTAATTCATAGTAGTGATGTTGACATCATGCACGAAATAAGAAGAGAGAAAGTGGGGTAAGCGGATAAATTGTTTGGATCATGAGTCTATTAAGAATAAATAGTTTGGGTTGGGTCCAATTTGATTTATATTTGTGATGATTTTTTTCCTTTTTAAGACAAGTTTTGAATATAACCATAAAACATATTAATTTCAATTCCAAAAGTTCAAAGGGTTTGACCAACATTTACTCTTTATGAGTTATAAATAGTAAAAAAGAAATATTTCCTGAATCTATTATAGATATTTAAACTCTCTATTTAGACTATAAGTGCTACCTAATACCCTTTATATTTGTCTAACGGCATATTGAACAAATATTACTAGATTGAAAATAGAGATTTATACACGCCTAAAGAGAAAGTTGCTGAAAAAATCTACATTTGAAGAGTTTGAAAGGCATTGCTTTCTAATTGGGAAATTTTACGAAGAAAAAAAAGAAGATGGTTGGAGGACAACATAAAATCAAACGTCCAGTTTTTAGCCAAAATTTCAGGTACAATTATAAATATCATGTTTTTGTTATTTTCTTTATGTATAAATGATAAAGTGAATTTCAAATGAAGATGATGAGATCTTTGGTAGGGTTTGAGAGAAAATTGGTATAAAAAAAAAGGAGGGATTTGCACTAAATGATTTTTTATTTTTTTTAAAAAGGCTTATGCACCATTTATTTGGATTAAGATTAGGAGATTGGAACGCACATTTGAATGATTAAATGTTGTCTTTAGATCAAAATAAACGATTAAAACTATTTATCTTCAACACCTGAATATTCATACTTTATTTATTTTTAATCATAAAAAATATACAATTTAAATAAAAAATAGTTAAATAATTGAATATCTATATATATAAATCCAATATAACAAAATTATTATTTGATATAAAAATATGTATGTTCGCTAGTGATGATGGTGAAGATAATAAGTGGTGTGGTAACTCATGCGATAATGACAGTTGGTATTAGTATGGTAGAGTTGATTGATTTTAGTAGTTGACGATGGTGCTAGTTGTGATAGTAGAGGTGGTTTTTGTAGAAATTGATCATACTCATTAGTGGTAATAGTGGCTAATAATGATTGCGGAGGTGATGATAAGTATAGTATCGATTAACAATATTGGTTGAACAACGATAATGGTTGCAACTAGTGGTTGTGATGGCAAGGATGATTGGTAGTTGACAATGATTATAGTGATTGTGATGCTGAAAATTATTCACAAAAAAATGCATTTTAAATCCCTCAATGTTTATATTTTATGAAAGTGTGAATCTGAATGATTTAGACCTTAGGTTATTAAGAGTGTGAATCGTTACCCAACCCTACCCAAGTAGTTGGTCGGCCCATGGCCAAGCCATTTTGATGACTAGTATTATTACTTGAATTTTTTTAGAGGAGCTTCTTCAATGTGATGTTCACGTGACATGTCATATTGTTCTAGAATAATTTTATATACAACTTTAGAAGTTCAAATATGAATTTGGCAGTAATTTTTGCTCAAACGATTTATTTGTGTTAAAAAAATTATTATCAAATATTTTGTTTAAAATTCTATTATTAGCATTTGAAATTCTAAATACTAGAATTTATAAAGTCAAAATGTTAGGGCTTCTTATGTAACTGTATAGGTGACAAAAATTATTTTAATTTAAAATGGTTGCATATATATATATAATTGATCGATATTGTATAAATTAGTTATGTAGTATATCAATATTGTGCAAATAGTACATAATCATGTACACAATTGCTTTTTTTCTAATTCCGACCAACTCAAATCTCCCCCATATATATATGTGTGTGTGTGCGCGCGCGCGCTTAGAAAGATTATAGGATTAGGTTTTAGTTGATCAATGTCGCTTCTAAGTTATTAAGAGATTAACTGCTAGATTTAAAAATAGGATTAAAATTAATGAAGTTTTGACGTGGTGTTGGGAGTAGTTAGCTAGGGTTAGTTCGAGAGAAGAACACCAAAAACTTACTATAATTGGTCGAGAGATAATTGTGATATGTTAAGACTCACGATTGATAAAGAATAGTTCAACGATATTATAGTTAACACGTTGCGGATTTCTTTTAATAATTAGGGAAATCATTATCTTTTTAATTATTGAAAGAACTTCACATTATTTTACTTGAAAAGTTTATTGTTTTTATTATTTAATTTTCTTAGTTTACTGAATAAATTTAAAATATTTTAACTTGAAAAAGTTGATTGTATTGATTTTTTTGGTGATATAAAAGTGTGTCTAAAATTGTTTTTATGTGGGGTTAGTTCTAGACTTCAAATATGAAGTATATTTGTGATGATTTTTTTGTTCCTTTTTAAGATGAGTTTTGAATATGACCGTGAAACATATAAATTTCAATTCCAAAAGGTCAAGGGTTTGACTAACATTTATTCTTTATAAGTTAAAAATAATAAAAAGGTTATTTCCTAAATCTTTTATAGATACTTTAACTCAGTACTTATATTATATGTGCTACCTAATACCCTTTATGTTTATCTGACGACACACTGAACAAATATTACTAGATTAAAAATAGAGTTTTATACACGTCTAAAGAGAAAGTTGCTGAAATTTTTTACATTTGAAGAGATTGAAAGACATTGCTCTCTATTTGGGCAATTTTACGAAAAGAAAAAAAATAGTTGGAGGACAACATAAAATCAAACGTCCAGTTTTTAGCCAAAATTTCAGGTATAATTATAAATATCATATTTTTGTTATTTTCTTTATGTATTAACGATAAAGTGAATTTCAAATGAAGATGATAAGATCTTTGGTAGGGTTTGAAAGAAAATTGATATGAGAAAAAAAAAAGATTTTCACTGAATGCTTTTAAAAAAAAGGTTTATGCACCATTTATTTGCATTAAGATTAGGATATCTAAACGCGCATTTGAAATGATTAAATGTTGTCTTTAGATCAAAACACCGTGATTAAAACTATTTGTCTTCAACACATAAATATTCATACTCTATTTATTTTTTATCATAATATATATACAATTTAAATAAAAAGTAGATAAATTTTTGAATATATATATATATATATATATTCAGTATAACAAAATTATTTTTTGATATAAAAATATGTAGTTCGCTAGTGATGATGGTGGAGATAATTAGTGGTGTGGTGATTCATGTGATAATGACAGTAGGTATTAGTGATTGTAGAGTTGATGGATTTTGGTAGTTGACGATGGTGCTAGTTGTGATAGTAGAGGTGGTTGTTGTATGGATTGATCATGGTTATTAGTGGTGAATAGTGGCTAATAGTGATTGCGGAGGTGATGATAAGTATGGTACCGATTGACAATATTGGTTGACAGTGATAGTGGTAGCAATTAGTGGTTGTGGTGGCAAGGATTGTTGGTAGTTGACAACGATGATAGTGATTGTAATGCTGAAAATTATTCATACAAAAATACCTCTTAATGGCCTCAATGTTTATATTTTATGAAAGTGTGAATCTGAATGATTTAGACCTTAGGTTTTTAAGAGTGTGAATCGTTACCCAACCCTACCAAGTAGTGGGTTGGCCCATGGCCAAGCCATTTTGACGACTCTAGTATTATTACTTGAATTTTTTTAGAGGAGCTTCTTCAATGTGATATTCATGTGACATGCCATATTTTTCTACAATAATTTTATATACGACTTTAGAAGTTAAAATATGAATTTGGCCGTAATTTTTGCTCAAGCGGTTTATTTGTGTTAAAAAAAAATTATTATCAAATATTTTGTTTAAAATTCTATTATTAGCATTTGAAATTCTAAAAACTAGAATTTATAATGTAAAAATGATAGGGCTTCTTAAGTAACTGTATAGGTGACAAAAATTATTTTAATAAAAATGGTCGCATATATATGTAATGAATTAATATTGTATAAATTAGTTATGTAGTATATATCAATATTGTGCAAATAGTACATAATCATGTACACAATTGCTTCTTTTTTTTCCAATTCTGACCAATTCAAATCTCTTCTAAATAGTTTCAAAATTTAGATATGAGTTCATCTCGATATATTATTTCATTTTTTTCAAGTGTATATAGATTGGAATTTCCACATTAAATTTCCAATGTGTATATATATTATATGGTGGAGACTAAGAAACCAACATTTTGTTGCTTTAATTGGAGTATCAGATTCATCGGCTATCAATACGTGGAAGTGGAACCCTCACAAGTTCCTCTGCAACCCCTCTCCACTACAAGGTACTGTTGGAACTTGGAAATCATATAATATTAGTAGAGCTTTTTCGTGTGAGTTTTTTTGCTTATTAAGTTATGAATCTTTAATTCTTATATGACTTATTTCAAACAATTTCTTCTTTGGGGGGTTTTTTGAGACCTTTAAAAATGACTTTAATGGTAAAAAGTTGGGATTTTATAGTTCCTTTTTTTTAGGTAAAGAGATCAAAGACCCAATTCCCACTGAAAATTAGATGTATTCACCTTTATACTTTGACTTTGTCATTTGTTTGTGGAGGGAAGGAGTAAAAACATAATCTTGCAACAACTAAACTAAAGTGTTCTACATGTGAGGTAGAAGTGGCAAATGGGCTAAAATGCGGATTATAACCCAATCTATTCCATTCTTATTAAGTTTGAATTGTTTTATTTGTCTTTTTTATAAGTTATCCCCCGAATCCCACTTTGTGTGATTTCAGAGGTCCGCGTACCCCATATAGAATAGAAAATAGAAAAGAATGTTGTTGCTCACCCGACACGATCGTACGAGGGCACAATTCACCCAACACGATCATCCGGGGTGAACAAGAATTGGCCATACATATTGATAAATAGAACTGCTATTTATTTGCTGAATAGACAGGTAGTTGAAAAAATCATGACTATGCTTAACAATAAAACACTCTGAAAAGCCCACATACGGCGAAAACTTTTTGTTGCCGTTGGAAAAAGAATAAGTCCCGCTCCTATTAACATAAGGACGATTTCACTCTGTTTGTTGTTGTCGTCATCTTTTTCATGACTTTTAAGTATCCAATTATTTTTTTGCATCATTATGGCTATATCAACTAAAATGATTATTTATTTTAAAAAAATATTTTGACAAAATTTCTCATGAGTCATTTGAACTACATATCAACTCAATTTTCAATTGGTTGATCAATAACCTGCCCCAACTTGGAAGGATTGGGTGGATTGAGTTTGATTTTTCCTCCCCTATGTGAGGGGTAGAATTTTGATTTAGTTTGTGTCAAGATCTAAACTAAGAATAAAATCAAACAACAACCTTTTTGGGACAATTTTCTAGTTTATATTAATACATTCAAACTATAACAACTAAGAATGAAAATATGAATACTGAATTGAACTACTCTACTGGGATGTCATAGATGAGCTTGACATCTGCAGTAGAAGATAAGAAGAAGAGGAATTTAGACTGAGAGAGAAGAAGGAAGAAATCTGGAAAGAGAGGGGAAATGAGAAAATACCAATTGATTCGTTAGTTTCTCTCTCATGGTTTTTAGCCTTATAACCACCTAGTCCGAGTTGGCAGCATCGTAGCCCTTCAAGATCATTAAGCAACTTTCAATCAGCATTAGTCATAAGCGGTGTTGATTAAACCACCACTCTAGATCCAACCTTTTTCTTCAAAAGTGAAACATGAAAGACAGGATGCGCACACCTTGGAAGTTGGTGGAATAGCTAGCTTGTAACTTGTAAGCAACCAGTCCAATCCTGCTGATTACCTGATAAGGTCCATAATATTTTCAACTAAACTTAAGGTTATTCCCCAGACCTAAGGAAGTTTGCCAGTAGGGTTGCAACTTCAGATACACCATTTCACCAACTTGGCACTCCCTTTCAGTCCTCCATTGATCTGCAGAATACTTCATCCTCTCCTGAGTCTTGTGGAGATTGTCCTTTAATAACTGTTGTATTTACTGTCAGTGCATAATCACATCTTCAGCAGCAGGCACCACAGTGTCTAAGAGAAGCCCAAGAGACAATTGAGGTGGTGAATAACCATAAAAAGTTTCAAAAGGGGTGCTTTGGAGATTATTATGGAAGCTGGTGTTGTACCACTATTCAGCAAAGTATAACTACCTCTTCCAGTTTGTAGGTTTGTTGCTAGTCATACACCTCAAATAAGTTTCAATACACCTATTCACCCTCTTTGTTTGACCGTTTGTCTAGAGGTGATAAGTAATGCTATAGGACAATTGGATCCCCTTTAGTTTGAACAAATCTTGCCAAATATTGTTGAGAAACACCTTGTCTCTATCAATGACTATAGAAGTAGGGGTACCATGTAAGGTCTGAACCATCTTCCAAAACTTATCAGCCATAATTGTTGCAGTATAAGGATGAGATATGGCTATGAAGTGTGTTGATTTTGTGAACCTGTCAACTACCACCAAAATGACATCCTTTCCTTTAAGACTGAGGCAGCCCCTCTATAAAATCCATACTGACATGAGTCCATGCTTGGTTGGGAATAGGAAGTGGTTGAAGAAAACCAGGATATGCTATATTCTCATCCTTACTCCTCTGACAGATATCACATTCTGCTACATAATTGAGTATCATTTGTTTCATAAGAGGCCAATAAAAAACCTGAGATAACCTCTTAAGTGTGCCTAACTGACCTGAATGGCCTTCTAATGGTGAGCTATGAAAAACTTGTAGTAGTTGTTGTCTTAGTGTGCCAGTAGATCCCACATAGATTTTTCCTTTCTTCCTCAAGATCCAGACTGATAGTGCCACAAATTAGGACCTTGTAAGTCTACCACTAGCTGAGCAATAAGATCAGAAGCAAAAGTGTCACCTCCATAGCTGGTTGTGATGTCTTGCACCCAAGTTGGAACTGGTGAGCTAATAGCTTGTAATTTAGCATGCAAGGAAACTGTTTCTTCTTCTTGCACCCCTTCAAATTGTTTGGAAAGAGCATTAGCAACTCTGTTCTCAGCCCTTCGCTTGAACTTAACTTCATAGTCTAAGCCTAACAACTTGGTAAGCCCTTTTTGCTGGATTGCTGAAGTAACTCTCTGATCAAGCAAGTATTTCAGGCTGTGGTGATCAGTTCTTAACACAAAATGCTTATACTGTAAGTAGTGCCTCCACTTGTCTGTGGAACTAAGCAATTTCATGTACTCCTTGTCATAAATGGACCTACCCCTATGCTTCTTAGCTAATACTTTGCTAAAATAGGCCACCGGCCTCCCTTTTTCATGAGAACTGCACCAATTCCTGAGTGACTTGCATTTGTTTCAACTACAAATTCTTGAAAATAATTCGGTAGGGCAAGGACTGGGGTGTTAGACATAACTTCCTTCAGAGCCAGGAAAGCAGTTTTAGCCTCACCACTTCAATTAAAACTGTCCTTTTTGAGGAGGTTAGTGAATGATCTACATATTGTACCATAATTGTCCACATACTTCCTGTTGTATCCAGTCAGTCCTAAGAATCCCCTCAAAGCTCTCAAGGAAGAGGGTCTAGGCCACTGCACCATAGCCACTACCTTTTCAGGATCAGTAGCTACCCCAAGAGCACTAATGATATAACCAAGATATTCAACCTTGGATTGACCAAATGAATATTTGGATCTCTTAGCAAAAAGTGAATGCTCCCTCAATGTCATAAAAACAGTAGTAGCATGCTTCACATGGTCCTTAAGAGACTGACTTATATTAAGATATCATCAAAGAAAACTAGCACAAATTTCCTGAGAAAAGGTTGAAATACCTGGTTCATCAGAGCTTAGAATGTGGTTGGGGCACTGGTAAGCCCAAATGACATCACTCTAAACGCATAGTGCCCCATATGTGTTCTGAATGTTGTCTTAAACACATCATCATATTTCATTCTAATCTGATGGTAACCAGCTCTTAAATCCACCTTTGAAAATATCATTGAACCATGTAACTCATCCAATAGGTCATCTACAATGGGTATGGGATACTTGTCTTTCACCGTAGCCTCACTCAACCCTCTGTAATCTACACAGAACCTTCAAGTTCACCCTTCTTTTTTACTAACAATGCAGGTGAAGAAAAAGGTGACTGACTGGGCTGAATAATACCATGTGATAATATATCATTCACTTGTTTCTCTAGCTCCTCTTTTTGAAAGTAATTGTACCTGTAAGGCCTTAAGCTAACATGCGATGATCCAGGCTTCAATGGAATTGAGTGGTCTAAACTCCTTACTAGTGGTAAACCTTTAGGTTCGGTAAATATATCCTCAAATTGTTGCAACACCACTCTTATTGGTTCTTCAATGGTTTCCTGCGCAGTAGTTGTGTCCATGCTGACTATGAACAAGTGAGCCATCAAAGTCTGACCCTTCCTGATCAGTTTTCCATTGTACCACGGTTGATCATGTGAATACTTCCCCCTTCTGGAATAGCATGCAACACCACTTTATTGGCCTTCTTGCCAATAGTGACACTCATCTTCTCATGGTCAAACTTGGTGGGGTTGTATTTTTTCATCCAATCATTCCCTAGGACTATATCACACCCTCCCAACTTGATAATCCTTACATCCTCTCTGAATGGTTTCCCTTCTATCTTCCAGCTGAAACTAGTACAAGTAGATGTACACAACATATAGTTACCATCAACAACAGTGACCCTCATAGGAGAGCTATAAGTTTCCACATAACAAGTTTTTACCACAACTTGGGAGTCAATAAAGCTATGAGTGCTTCCTGAATCCACCAACACAGTTAGATTTCTATTCTTAGCTATTCCCCTTACTAAAATGGTATATTCATCCTATGGTGATTGCCAGCGAAGGCACTCGGGCAAATAGCCTCTTGCATCTCTTGTTGGATTTCCCCTTCAATTACCACATCAGTTAGGGCTTGCTCCTCAACTATTTCGGTAGTTTCAGTTTGTGTTGCCCATGCCACTTGCTCATCTTCATGGCTTCCCTTGATGCAATTTAGCTACCTATTCTTACATATATGCCTTGGAGCATACTTATCTCCACATCTGAAACAAAGTTGGTTGTTCTTCCTATGTTCATAAACTTCTGGACTCAACCCGTAAGTGGTTGGTCTAGTGGACGTCATAGCTGATGGTTTAGGGGCAAAACTACTCACAAGAGCCGCCTAAAATTAGTTTTGTCCTTCTTAAGAGTTGCTTTCATGGCCTTCTCTTGCATCCTGGCTTGTTCAATTGCAAAGCTGAGGGTAGTGGGCTTAAACATCTTAATAGCATACTTGATCTCCTCTTTGAGTCCTCCCATAAACTAGACAAGAAATGAGCTTCATTCAAGGCAGGATTTCTTTTCAACATATGTGCTTTGAGATCCTCAGACCTTACCAAATATTCATCTACAAATCTAGTCTGATTCAACTTGTTGAAGATTTCCACAACATCCTCCATAAAAATTTCCCCAAACCTAATACATAATTCTTCTCTGAACTCTGCCCAGGTCAATACCCCTATACTCAGTACCATAGAGTTATTTCATGTTTCAGTCATTCCATTAAGATAGAGAGTTGTTGCTTCAACCTTCAAGTTGTCAGCAGTTCTATGTAAATTTAAGTACCTTTTGCACTTTCTGAGCCACGCCTTAGGCTGGTGACCTTCGAAACTGGGCAATTCCCACTTAGGAGGGTGGATGAGAACTCCCTGGTGCCTCAAATTCCTATGTTCTTGTCCTGGAATGGGTAAAATGCCATCCCCTTGCGGAATGTTCAGATCAGCAGCCGTTGGCCTCCTTTACAATGCAGTCAACCTTTTCACAATTCATTCTAAAGCTCCTCTGATTCCCACCTGTGTTTCACTGATCTCACGATTACTATTAGCCAACCCTTCCATCATATCTTCAAGTCGATTCAGTCGATCATCTATGGATCTGAATTTAGTACCATCCGCCATTATAAATCTTCACGCACAGGTCGCAGAACCTAGGCTCTGATAACACTTGTCAAGATCTGTACTAAGAATAAAATCAAACAACTACTTTTTGGGGACAATTTTCTGGTTTGTATTAATAACTTCAAACTATTACAACTAAGAATGGAATACGAGTACTGAATTGAACTACTCTAGTGGGATGCCAGAGATGAGCTTGAGATCTGCAGTAGAAGATAGGAAGAAGAAAAAGAATTTAGACCGAGAGAGAAGAAGAAGGAAGGAATCTGGAAAGAGAGGAGAAACGAGAAAATACCAATTGATTCGTTAGTTTTTCTCTCTCTTGGTTGTTAGCCTTATAACCACCTCGTCCGAGCTAGCAGCATCGTAGCCCTTCAAGCTCATTAAGCAACTTCCAATGACAGCCGTCTATTGAATGTGTTGTTATTACTCATCCATCCCCCATATTGAATCTCATAACTACAGAACTTTATTTGCTCTTTATTTGAAGGCATAACAACTTGCTTATGTGATGTCAGGCACAAATGTCCAGCTTGTTACAAGCAGTGCAAGCGGAAGGAGCATATTATTGAACATATGCGAACATCTCATCATTCGGTTCATGACCCTAAATGCGGTGTGTGTAACAAACATTGCAAATCATTTGAATCACTAAGGGAGCACATTGCTGGTAAGTTGTTGTGCTTAGACAATGAATGTTTGTTTACATGTAAATGATCTCTAAGTTTCCTTTTCACTTTAATATTCAGGTCCATTGGCCAAAGTGAACTGTTCAAGCATCTTTGCTGAAAGAGGCTGCATTTTGTGTCTGAAAATCTGTAGCAGCGTGGACTCTCTCAACGAGCATAAGGAAATGTGTCATCTTACCACTCCTCAACCCATTGTGAGTTGATGAATGTTCTTTCCTCAATGCTTTCACAAGAATCAGTTACACTTAGGATAGTTTAGATGTATGTTTAGTGCTGGAATGTGTATGTATAATTCTTGCAGGAGTCAGTGGAGATGCATCATTCAGAAGATGATATGGACAACATAAGAGGTCAGGAAGTAGTTGCCATAGATTGTGAAATGGTTGAAGGTGATTTGTCACAAGAACTTTGCGCAAGGGTATGCCTAGTTGACGAAGATGAAAAGATTATTTTTCACACTTATGTCCTACCTCAGACTCCTGTGGTTGATTATAGGTATCTGCTGGCAAATAAACATATCTATTTATAGTGTAAGCTGACGCTTTTGGTATCACACCTTTTCATACTTCCTCATCATAGTGTACCAGGTATGAAATTACTGGTATAACAGAAGAAAATCTACGAGATGCCATGCCTTTGAATGAAGTCCAGGAGAGAATTCAGCAGATTCTTTACAGCGTAGAGCCAATTCGTAGAGTACTTGTGGGCCATAACCTTGAGAAACACCTGCATTGCTTGAAGTTGTCTTATCCTGATCATCTTCTGAGGTAATTTTATTTTCATTTTCTTTCAAATAAATGAAAATCAATTTCTAGAAACCTTAAATCATGTACTATGTTCAGATCATGGGCTTGGCTTGTATTATGTGTGTCCATTCACTGCCATTCATTAACATGAATGGTTAAATTTTCCATAATTTCGACATAACATGCTTCTTTAAGAGTACTTAGTTACCCAGTGGAATAGTCAAGGTGCGCGCAATTTGACCTGGACAGCACCACAATAGTTGACTACTGTTGTGGGTGGAACATTTATGCTTATTAGGTCAAAGTAGGTATCTTCTTGAGGATGGACCTATTAACTCACTTAAACAGGTACTGATGTCGAGAAGCCTAGTATTTTTCCGAGGCCTTTGCCACATTTTCTTATTTACTCATTTAAGTAAGGCGTAAAATAGCCCTCTTTGTTGCACCTAAAATTCCCGCCCCTTTAGGTCCTCCTGGGCAGTTCCTCCAAATGATGGTACTTAATCCTCCCCTTGCTGGGGTCATCCAAATAAACTTGTGCCTCCTCTGCTGGTGCTGGTATTGAATTCCTACATTATCAAGAAGTTAGAACCTATAGACAGATAAGTAACAATAGACCCTTGTGGTTGACCTTCCCCGGTGCACCAGGCTGCCTTTTTATTTATTTATTTGGCTGTATCATGAGTTCAATATCAAGCAATTATATCGATAAGAGATGAAGATAAAAGTAAGAATTATCATATCATTTGTTCACATTCTCTGTATTTGTCTGTCAAGTTGGGTATATGAAGACGCTATTTGCGTATGCCTTGGAGATCTTTTCTACACGAGATGCATTCCTCTATTCATGTCTTGCTTTTGTTCTATGCAGAGATACTGCAACGTATCGCCCCCTGATGAAGACCAATTTCGTCAGCCACTCTCTGAAATATCTAACCAACACTTATCTGGGGCAAGTTACTTACTTACTCTCATGTTTTCTTTACTTCTAATTTTATCTTCTCTAGTATTTTCCTCGGTCAAGTTTATCCATTATATTCCCATTATGCATTGTACTTTGATAGCCCCCTGCTAGTGAAGAAAATGTTCAGTCACTGTTGTTTTCTTGGAGCTTGAATTAGTGGCTGGCTTAGTAGTTATTTATTTCAACTGTGTTTAGTCCATTTGTGTACTATGCTGACCAAAACTTTTGGCCCAAACAGATATGACATCCAAGTTGGTTTCCATGATCCTTACCAAGATGCAGTGTCTGCGATGCGGTTGTACAAGAGGATGTGCTCACAGGACCACCCAATGGTTAGGGTTTCAAATTCACCAGGTCAACTCTTTATCGGTTGCTCTAATCCATGGAAATCCGTGGCACATGAGAGAATGACAATAGAGGAGCTCTTAGCAATATCCAGAGCAAACTATCAGTGTTGGTGTCTTGATTCACAGGATTGAATATACATTTGATCCGAGAAAGCTTCCAGCTCCAACTGCGCGACACTAAAGCAAGAATATGTTATATCATGAATTCATATTTAATTAGGCCCGTGAGGCTTCTGCAGCTGAAGTTTTTATAGTTACTAAAGTTAATTGACTAGAATTTCATGTGTTTACTTGGTAAAAGTTGCTTTATCTACCCTCCATCCTTGGAGGACTCTCCTAGTTTGATGCTAAGTGAATTGCTTGATATTGTTATTGCAATCTACATTCTCTATAATGTGTAGCACCAAAATACATATACCAGCTTTAGATGATCTTGAACCCCTTATAGCTGTTAATTGTTGATGCTTAGGGAAAGAGAAGGGCATTAGGTTTCAGCAGTATGCATGCTAGGCATTCTTTACCATTTGGGCTGCATATCAGTCTAGTTAATAAAATAAACGTGTTACTAACTTGCTCAAATCTAAACGGATTGGGTGGATTGTGATTTTTTTAGCCGATTTTACCACTTCTAGCTACAGCTTATAGGTTACAGATGTCTTGTCTAATCACTCTCTTCCCTGGGTATTCTTTGATGATTTCATTAAGATTTAAGAGGGAGTTGCTCGGATGGTAAGTACTTCTCATCTTCAATTCTAAAATCATGGGTTCGAGTCTCCAAAAGAGTGGGAAAGCGAATGAGTAGAGACTATTGTCTTATTGGATGGTAGTGTATTGATCCTGCAAAAAAATCACTTGCAATTTCAGTGGACCCATGGAGTGTAAGAAGGCTTTTAAGAAGTCATAGCTTGTGGTGGAAAGTTCCTTTTTTTTTTTTTAATTATCTGTAACATTGCTTTTATGATCTTAGGAGCACTGACCGTCATGGCCAAACTAATATATACCAATTTGGAGAAAAGTTGTTTGTGGGTAAGGCAGAAATTGAGACATTACATGTTGTCTTTTCCAGTATATTTATTAGCTTCCATGGACCTACAAAAAAAAAACTTGTTCGAGAAACTCGCATTGACGTAACGGGAAGGGATCCTAGATTACCTAGTAGAAAAAGATTGAAAAATAATCACAAACCTCACATAGCACCGAAAGTGATAGACTAGAATATGACATATGTTATGTCAATGACATCAAAGGATATTAAATGAATGTAATTGGGATATGGATGAAATATAATGAAATAGAATCACTTTGAGGTTCTCTCTGGGATGAGGGATGTAAGGGAGCCACTACAAAGAAGTTTTGGAAATTACCAAGAAAGCTTCGAGCTCATATTGTTCATGGGTTGAGAATGGGAATTGAACTCTATGAGATGGAATCTTCTGTCTAGTTTCGATGTGTTCTTTGCTTAATTAAAAGGCATCCTCTTTCTACTCCGATCGTCCCAGTGGTCAGGGAAGCTATCAAGTATAAAAGCTTTAAGAGATAGGAGTGAAGTGATAGGGTTAGCAAAGGAAGAGGTACAACATAAGCAAGTAAGCGGGTCACAAAAAAAGAAATATGTTATTGGCTTAACTGGCTTTAAACCCTCCCACTGAAATTTCAAGTACAAGTAGTCATCTACACTTGAAAACTTTCTTGTCTTCACTAATCAACATTTAGTTTAACCTAAAATTTTCTAAGTTGTGTATTTGATATTTATATTGATTTCAACTTAGTTAAATTTATGTCATCTAAAATTTATGTGAATAAAGTGCTTCCTCTAATTAAGAGAGAAACAATCCGATCTACATCAATAGATGGTAGCTTGTAGTGGAAAGTTGCAAAGTAGTTGGGTGACCACAATCTTAGTGAAAATGCACACTTTTGAAAATAATAATAATAATGTAGAGACTTTTTAATTACTCTAAAGATGGTAAATTATTGAATGCGTATATGATTAAACACAATTTTAGACCATATTCTCACTCTAATAATGGACTATAAAGTCATCAACTCTTTTATTCAATTCGTCGTTGGAATGGGTCTACTAGGGTCTTTATATTGCAATTTGGTTCGATTTCTACTGGAAAAAATCAATTAAATAAGTTTTTACAGATATAAAAGTTAAATCAAATTAATTGTTTTATTTTGATTTAATTCGATTATCGAATTTTCATAAACACAATTATTCTATGCTTTTCACTTCAAATTATTCAAAACATAATTTGAAATTATATTTATATCTAAACACAACTTCAATTTCTAAATAAATAAATATAATTTTTCCCCTCAAATTTCACGATTTTTATGTCCAAACTGTTCGGCTCCATACTTTTTGGCGAATTGTATTTGGAAGACTGAAAAATATAAGTGGGACCGATAAAGTTTTGTCAATAGAAAAGCCTCCGAAACTGACTAAATTTTTTGTATTTATATATGTTCGCAATTCCCAAGTCATTTCTCCACATAGAACGAAAGAGGCAACACTAACTCCTTCCGCCAGTTTGAACTCTTCACTATTCATGACCGATTTTCAGATCTAGCTAAACCCTAAGTTTCTCCGGCGACCGTTGAAATCTCCATGGCTATGGTGACCGGACAACAATCGAGTCTATGGGACGGAGTGATTGAACTCACTAAGTTGGCTCAGTTGAAAGGCACTGACCCTTTGATGTGGGCAATGCAACTTTCTTCCACTCTTACCTCTGCCGGACACTCCATGCCTTCTACCGACGTTGCTAACCTTCTTGTTTCTCATATTTGTTGGGGTAATAATGATCCTATTGCTTGGAAGTTCCTTGAGAAAGCTTTGGCGCTTCGTATTGTACCTCCTATGTTCGTTCTAGCTCTACTGTCAAACAGGTATTTGTTTTTGTTTTATCTCGCCTTTGATTTTTATCGTCGCTTTGTTTAATTGTGGAATGAAATGGCACCTGAATACAGCAGAATTGGTACAGAATGTTTATTTAAAAAAATGATTAGTTAATAATGTTTAATTCTTAAGTTTACTAAGCTTTAAGATGAGATGATAGCTATTAAACATACTTCCTAAGTTAAAAGTCTAACAACAACAACATACCCAGTGTAATCGTACAAGTGGAGTCTGTGGCCTGCCTTGGGAGGCAGAGAGACTGTTTTCGATAGATACTCGGCTTAAGAAGAAACATATCAAAGTAGATTCTAAGGAAAACATGTGAAAGCATTTTGCAAAAAAAAAAAAGGAATAGTGACTACAACAACTAACAACTACTCATTGATTAATACAAATATTTCCACGAGCTTGTCCTAGTAGAAAAGAATGATCCCCCACATAGAGGAATTTTGGGACGTAATCAAATTAATGAATCACATTCGTAACAATGTTTAGTTAAAATGGTCATACAATTTAAGAAAGGGATTTCATTGTTGTTAGTCTTTTGTTACGTGTACGATAGAAAAAATGAGATTGGCTCGTGTAGCCCATAGGGCTTTGGTAGACGCACATCATAATTTTGAATTTTGTCTGTTGTCACCAAGTATCGTATTAAGTGGAGAAGGTAGAGGGGTGAGCCCATTACCTACCGAGTTTTGAAGCTATAAACAAAGGATTTTTAAGTTACAAAAAAAATGAAATTGGCTATTATAGAAGGGGATTGATATAGAAAATTCGTGTAGCCAACTCCAACTAGTTTGGGAGTTGGGATTGAAGTGTGGTCATTGGTTAATGAATTGTTAGTCTTTTTTGTTCACAGTTTCCTTTACATTTTTCCTTTGCAGAGTGATCCCGACTCGAAGGAGCTATCCAGTGGCATACAGGCTTTATATGGAACTTCTAAAAATATACGCTTTCTCATTGCCATCTCTGATTAATGGTCCAAATTATCAAAAGTACGCCTTGTTTCTTGTATCCTTCTTCAGTTTGTCTCATTACTAGCCATTTGTTTGTTCATATCCTTTATTATTAAGTTTGATCTTAGCTCTGAAAAACATTGATGCGATGTAACATTTGTGTTGACACCATAGGCCACCGCAGTATGTGAATTTATTTATTAATTTATTTAGATTTCTTGGTTAGATAGTGAATTCAGAGACTGTGGAAAGGTAATTGGCGGTGAAAAGGAAAGCCTACACTTATTTACTTTTGTGTCAATGGTAAAGTAGGTTATTGGCCATCCTTGGACTCTTTGTCCTCCTAATCAAATTGGCAGCTTCAGTTGATAACGTTCCAATCTTTTTTGACCGTCTCAGAGCCCAAAGTATCATGTTCTGTCAGGAAAACATTAGTTGAGAGTCTAATTCCAAAAAAATCTTTCTTCTGTAGTCTTTACTCTGTCGAGACTTGGTAGGGATTTTCTTTTTCCAGTAATTTCTTTTGTTTATATATTTTCAATTTTCGCTTCTGGGGCACCGGTTTTCAAGATGAGGATTCTTTGAATTCTGTCTTGTTATGTTTAGATGACCCTTGCTCTTGTGAAAATGATATAACTGGTGCTCAGAGGACCTATAATTATTTTTCTCATGTTGTACTCCTGAATTTTTTCCTGATTTTTTATTAACTCGGAGATAATAAGATATCAATATGAATGAAAAGTATATTGGCTCAGATTTGTGAACTTATTTTGACTTTGTTTGAACTGATGCAAATGCAGTCAATTAATTCAGCATCAACAGTTAACAAATGTGAATGCAATTGCAGGATCATGGAAGCTATAAATGATACATTACATCTTTCCCAGATATTTGGACTTCAGGGGTCTGAAAGTGGTCTAATTGTGGTTGGATTTGTTTTTACAATTGTATGGAAGTTACTTGATGCGTCCCTTGATGATGAGGGATTGCTGGAACTGACTGCTGAAAAGAAGTCTAGGTGGCCTATTACATCTCAAGATATGGGATTGAATAATCATGATGGTTTTGCTGGGGGCAGAACAGAAAAACATGAAGTATTATCTAAATCAAACACAGTTATGGCTATTGAAATAATTGGTGAACTTTTTCGAGATAAAGTGACTTCCGCAATCCTTTATTTGGTACGCACGAACATGTAAGATCATATACGTTTATTCCCTCAACTGCTGCTCTTGTTGATAGTGATAGTACCCTTACTCAAGTTTGCATGTTATGTTGCCTTCTTTTGCTGTTTTTAAGCAATGGATAAGTTTTAGCTGTACTAGACTAAATTGATATAGCAGTGGCTCATTGTTCATTTTTCTTTCTTCGTTAGGCCCACGCACTGGGAGTCCTTCACCCAGAATTTAAGGCTTCTTGTGTCAAATTCATCAGCTTTAAGAAATTCTAAGAATATATCTCCAGAGGCTTTGGTGCAGTTAACATCTGATGATCATGTAGTCCTCTTAAGAAAATGCAAAACAAGCTCACATAAAAGGTTTCATGCTGTAATGGCTTCTGGTTCGCTTGGATCTTCTGCAGATCAGTGTCATGGTGCTAGTCCAGCGGTGCTCTGGCTTCCCATTGATCTTTTTCTAGAAGATATCATGGACGGGTCACAAGTAGCAGTTACAAGTGCTACTGAAACACTCACCGGTATACATAGTACAATCCTTAAGTTATTGTGTATAATAACCTGCTCTAAATGACATCGCTAAACTGCAGTTGTATTGCAGGTTTAGTGAAGGCTCTGCAGGCAGTTAACTCTTCACCTTGGAAGGACACTTTTCTTGGATTATGGATTGCAGCCCTAAGGCTTGTTAATAGAGTAAGCATTTATTATTGGTGCAGCTCAGAGTATATAGATGACCCAGCTTCTATAATAGACATCCTAGGATCCTTGTAAGATGAGATAGGATTTAGTGTAAGTCTATTGTTTGTGCTCTTTTGGATGTAGATTCAATGATGTAATTTTGGCTTCCAGCACTTTGTGCTGCTGATTTATATACAGTCTGTTAACTTGTCAAAAAATGAAATTAAGCACTTCATGATGAAATCCCTTCCATCCCTTGTCAAGTTGAATTCAGGCTGTATTATCTTATCTTTCTTCTGTCGCCTCGAGCAAAATTATAGAAAAAAACCATGCTTCTCAATGTGATATTACTGGAAGGAATGGTTTCAAGTTTTGAAGTGCTGGAAAGTCAACTGATGTATTAGCTAAAGCTAAACTTAGGGTTGCTTTTCTATTGAACTATTCAGTTTCTTTCTATAAAAGGTTCTGGGAATATGTATGATGCATGTGTGTCACTATTGTGATTTGTGGGGGTGGGGGAGCAGGATGATGGACTCAGTTTATTGGAAAACTAAAACTGCTATTTAACAATCATGCTAGAGTCTGATTTTATTGCTTTCGGTTTCATTGTAGAATCTTCTAACCACTTTTGTTCAATTCAGGAAAGGGATTCAAGTGAGGGACCAGTACCTCGCCTGGATACTTGCTTATGTGTGTTGTTGTCTATAACACCACTAGCAATAGTGAATCTTCTTGAAGAGGAGGAGATGAATTGCAGCTCTACCAATCAAAGGAAAGAGTCATCCAGAAAATGTCACCAAGACTTGGTATTTAGCCTTCAGCAACTTGGTGATTTTGAAGGCTTGTTGACCCCACCATTGCCTGCTGCTCCATTGGCAAATCTAGCTGCTGCAAAAGCAATGATGTTCCTTTCAGGTATAAGTGTTGGGAGTGGCTATTTTGAGGGAATGAGCTTGAACGACATTCCTGTCAATTGCGGTGAGTTTATCTCCTTATTGAATTTCAAGAAATTTCAGTTTGTCTGACCTTGTATTAGTTGTCCCATGTGGTTTAAATTGCATTATGCTATTACTTTGACAACATTAAAGAGTTTGATGAAATTGCTAAAAATGTGCCCCATCTCCAATCAATGCAATGGTAACTAGATGAAAATTTCAATTTTGCCATTCCTCAGTTGGGTATTTATGTTATTTTCCTATTTTTTGTCTTGTTTTTTATGTTCATTTATTTTATTTTGTGATGGTTGATTGCTTTCAGATAATATGTTTGGAAAACTTAATCTACGATGGTGCATCTGCTACTTCTCGTCTATGCACTAGTATGTGAAGCTATTAGTGTATGTTTTTATGCTAATCTCTAACAATTTGTAGTTGGAAACCTGCGACACTTGATTGTCGAAGCCTGCATTGCCAGAAACATTTTGGACACCTCTGCTTATATGTGGCCCGGATATGTAAAAGGTAGATGCAATCAAGTTCCTCGTAGCGTCTCGAGTCAAATGCCTGGCTGGTCATCATTGATGAAGGGGTCTCCCTTAACTCCTCAAATGGTCAGCTCTTTGGTATCAACACCAGCATCAAGGTACAACAGAGTTGTCAATTAGAAAGTGTTCCTTGTTTTCTGATTTCCTACTTATCTTCTACCGAGGATACTTGCTTTGAGTAGTAATATTTTACATGGTGCCACTGGTTCATGTTGCCTAGTTGGAGTTTTCAAACATGTTGAGGAGCGCGAAAAGATATATAGATAAGAGAACTGATGCAGATTTAACTACTGACAGAATGATACTTTTTGATTGAAAGAAAGCTAGAACTTCATCATGAAGTATTCCATCCTTGCTGGCTTATAAAACGGGCCTTAGTGGATCAGAATCTGAATTAGAAATGATTAAAGAATAAACCTAGAAGTTACAAAGAATGCTCAACCTACTCAAGTTTCGGGAATGGTAGAAGAGGTTATGGGAAATAAACCAGAATGGAGAAATTAAATGATTTTATTAAAAAGGAATTTCAGTGGGATGAGTTTGATTTGCTGATTTTGAGTTGATGTAAGAAGATAGTGATCCAGCTTTAAAGGAGATCTTTTTATGAAAAAAGAAATTGGACAAAACAGAGAAGGAACAACATAATAGAGTGGGTGATTAAGATTGGATGGAAAAATCAACTATAATGGAAAGGATAAAAATGGAGAATTTACTACTGGCAAAAAATTTCTTTCGAAGGGTTAATCTCATACTTGGTTTCACCTGGGATTATCTTACTAGAAAAAAAAGTTTTACCTATCTCATAAAAAAAAACTTACTATGAAAGGCTCTTGAAAGTGCTATAAATTGGAAAATAGATCCAGTTTAAGGATTGATTAGCAGTTTGGGTTTTCTATTTCATCAATCTATATCTCCAAGGGGTATGGCATGTAAATAGTCATGAATTGGAAAATGCAGTTGTGCCATAAAATAGATTCTTCTTTTATTTTTCTTGGTTACTGCCTGGTCTTCAGTTAAAACCTTTTCTTTGCTGAAGCCAGGTATATCAGATGTTCTTTTTCGAAATTTATACAGTGGTATGGAACTGAAATTAAGCTCATGGATTTGATGGAAGTTTAGCAGAAATAGAGAAAATATATGAGATTGCAGTCAATGGCTCGGATGATGACAAGGTTTCTGCTGCTGCTATTCTCTGTGGTGCCTCTTTTGCTCGTGGTTGGAATATACAGGTATGGTTTGCCCTTCTCTCTAGATAAAACAAGTGTATTTTACTATTCGAGGTAGTTGAACCTCAAAACCCTCTTTGTTCAAAGCCTTTAGAGTCTAAATTATTTATGATATTTTTCTACACATTTGTTTTTTTCCACTTACTGGATTTCACTAGGCATGTTGTTGTATTTGTTTTTTTCCATTGTGAAAAACATATTTTTTTCTTCTTTCCCTTTTTCTGTTTCCAAAGTATCCGCTTAATAGTTGGTACAGGTTCCCAAACACCACTTACATCACCCAGCTAAACCCACAACCATAACCAATTACAGTGCAAGTAGTGCACAAACGCCGAGCAGCTCCAGCATTGGCATAAGCAGTTGATCCCTAACCCATGGATAAGAGAAGTGAAGAAATGAAATCAAGGAGGGAAGTTGAGGATGCTCATCTTGACAGCATCTTTCTATCCCATAAGCATCAGGAGATGAAGAATTTCCATCTTCTATCGTGGCCATGAAGTGTCAACTGGTGGAGGTGATGGTGATGAGAAGAAAGAAAATAAGTTGTGTGAAATTAGGTCTTGGGCTTAACTCACACCCCAAAAGCTAGCTCTAACGGGAGGAGGGATTGCCCAAGCTTTATAAGGAGTCCACCCATCTCATTAACCACCAATGTGGGACTTTTTGCTTTAACACCCCACCTCACACCTGGTGCTTAGCATTTGGTGTGTGGGCAATTTTTGGCAATTTTTGACCCACCTCACGCCCAGTGCTTAGCATCTGGTGCGTGGGCAATTTTTTTTTTTTTGGGGGGCCCCAACATTGGGTGAGATTGGCCCTGCTCTGATTCCATGTGAAATTAGGTCTTGGGCCTAACTCACACCCCAAAAGCTAGCTCTAAGGGAGGAGGATTGTCCAAGCCTTATAAGGAGTCCACCCATCTCATTAACCACCAATGTGGGACTTTTTGCTTTGACAGAGTGGCAATCCCCTTAATTGACCATGGATGTGGCTCATTTTAGAAGAGGGATAGTTTTTTTCTGAACACTACCTGAAATATTCTGACTTAATTATTTACAGCACATTACATTACATTTATTTGAGCTGCAAAAGAACTTAGATAATAGAGTATACTTGAATTAGAAGTTGGTTTCAGGGAAGTCAATCTCAAGTTCAAAAACAGTTGCAAAAATTGCTATTTCTGTGTCAAGAGGCTCATTTCCTGTGTTTCATCTGCATTGATGCAGGAACATACTGTTCTGTTCATCACCAGGTTGCTGTCGCCTCCTGTTCCTGCTAATTATTCGGGAACTGAAAGCCATTTGATTGGTTATGCTCGATTCCTGAATGTTCTTCTCATTGGAGTGTCATCTATTGATTGTGTTCAGATCTTTTCTTTGCATGGATTGGTACGTTGAATTTCAGCTGCTCCTATCTCATTATAAATTACCTTAAATAACATTTATGTTGCTCGTGTGGCTGAAAATCACGTAAAAAAAACAGAGACTAACTTAAAATTGCATGGCCGCTCAACATGGATGGAGACCTCGTGACAATTGACAAAAGAATTTGTATATCTACACACTCTGAAAGTTTTTGATGATATCACAAATAAATTTTGAAAAGATATCCATATGCACTCATGGGCCTAAGGAAGCCTGAAATAAAGTAGTCTTTTGTGTACCTATGAGGGCCTTGATGCTAAGCCTGAAATGGTTGTTGAATTTTGGAGAAATGTCTTTTCTCTAAATCGTAAGTCTATCTTTAATGTACTTTTTCGATGGACATCTAACTGGTTATGCTGGCATTGCTTATCTGTAAACTAATATACAGAACTGTGTGAAGTAGGTTTGAAGAAAGTACCTAGAGCAGCAGCTGTCATAAGATTAGGATAGAGAAAACCAGATTGTTAGTTTTGTTTAATGTTTATGCATTACATTTTCCAGGTTCCACAACTTGCTGGTGCATTGATGCCAATTTGTGAAGCCTTTGGTTCGTGTGCACCCAATGTGAAATGGATTGTAATGTCTGAAGAAATTTCTTCACATGCCGTCTTCTCAAATGCATTTACTCTTTTGCTGAAGTTGTGGAGGTTTGATCAGCCGCCTCTTGAGCATCGTGTGGATGCTGTTCCAGTGGGAGCCCATCTAACTCCTGAATACCTTTTGCTGGTGCGTAATTCCCAGTTGACATCCTCTGATGATCTGCAGAAAGATCAAAGCAAAATCAAGCGGCTGACTAGACTTTCAAGTCCATTATCTGGAGAACCCATATTTCTCGATTCTTTTCCAAAATTAACACTTTGGTACAGGCAACATCAAGCATGCATTGCGTCACCTCTCTCAGGACTTGTCCCTGGAACTCCTGTTCATCAGATTGTTGAAGCACTGTTGAACTTCATGTTCAGAAAAATAAATAGAACAGGTCAGTCCCTGACACCAGCTATTTCTGGAAGCAGTAGCTCATCTGGGCCTGGAAATGAAGATGTATCTCTCCACCTTAAGCTGCCTGCATGGGATATTCTGGAAGCTGTTCCTTTTGTGCTTGATGCTGCTCTCACTGGCTGTGCTCATGGTAGATTGTCACCACGTGAACTAGCTACAGGTTAGAGAATCTGGTCTGGATTATATAAACTGCAATTGCTATTGACTTAGTGTCTAGCCTTCTAGGGCAAGTGTTAAGTGTGCTGGACAGCCGAGCATGCATGAAGTAGACAGTTTAAAGAGAGAGAGAGAGAGATGTAGCTTTTAAGACCAATTATCAGATGTAAGAGACTTATTGTTCAATGCTACAATGGTACAACAAATTAAAATGGATAGCCAGAACCTCCAGTTTCAGTATTTCTTAACTTGTGATTTCTCTGGTTCATTGTTTAAGTCAATGAATTGTATGTGTTAGTATTTTGACAGATGCATTTTCCCATTCACAGGTCTCAAGGATCTGGCCGATTTTCTCCCAGCTTCTTTGGCAACAATCGTAAGCTACTTTTCAGCTGAAGTGACACGGGGTATCTGGATGCTAGCTTCTATGAATGGAACTGATTGGCCAAGCCCAGCTGCAAATTTAGCAACAGTGGAGCAACAGATTAAGAAAATTTTAGCTGCAACTGGTGTGAATGTTCCAAGTCTTACTGTAGGTAAGCACTCATCTAAGTTGAAGTGATTGCTTTTTTAAGACCAGCGGAATTGTGGCACAAGAAACCTATTTCCTGCTTCTCTGTTTAGCACATTCTTTTCTCAAACATAATGGTTTGGCACCAACTGTGTACCAGTTATCTCTGGTGATAATTTCTCAATGGGAGGGTGAATATGTCTACTCTCGCTCGCTGTCATATGTACGAGTTGGATATAGTAGAATTCTGATATCATACTTTTCAAAGGACTAAGTTATGCCCAGCTAAACAAACTTGCTGGTGCTAAGCTTGACCTCCCATACATGTATAACCTGTCTCCAACTATTGATGCATTCAAAAGCTGTGCGTACTGACCTGGACATTCACACATTCTGTACATGTGGTTCAGGGTTTTTAATTGTTCATTCATCTTTTTCTGCATGTCTAGCTTATGCTTTTTTTGTTTGTAGGTGGTAATTCTCCAGCTACCCTTCCATTGCCCCTGGCAGCCCTTGTGAGCCTCACCATTACATACAAACTTGATAGATCAACTGACCGCTTTCTGAACTTAATGGGCCCAGCCTTGAGTAATTTGGCTACGGGTTGTCCTTGGCCCTGCATGCCTGTCATGGTTGCTCTATGGGCCCAAAAGGTGAAGCGCTGGAGTGACTTTCTTGTCTTCTCTGCATCACGGACTGTGTTCCACCACAATAGGGATGCTGTGGTTCAACTGCTTAGAATGTGCTTTGCAGCTACACTAGGTCAAACTACATCTTCTATTGCAAGCAACGGCGGTGTAGGTGCACTTCTTGGTCATGGTTATGGCTCTCATTTTTCTGGTGGCATCTCTCCTGTTGCCCCTGGTTTACTCTACTTGCGTGTCCATAGAGCTGTCCCAAATGTCATGTTTATGACAGAAGAAGTTGTTTCCCTTTTGATGCATTCTGTTAGAGATATTGCAAGTAGTCTAGTACCTGCTGAGAAACTAAAGAAAAGTAAATATGCTATGAAGTATGGTCAGGCTTCTCTTGCTGGAGCACTGACTCGTGTAAAGCTTGCAGCGACACTGGGTGCTTCATTAGTTTGGATCACAGGTGGTGTAGTTTTGGTCCAATCGTTGATTAAAGAAACTTTGCCATCTTGGTTCATATCAGCACATGGCACGGAGCCCAGTGGTGGGATTTCAGGAGGGCTAGTTGCAACCCTAGGGGGTAAAGCCCTTGCTTGCTTTGCAGTGATATCTGGAACATTTGCATGGGGGGTTGATTCATCATCACCTGCAGCCAAGCGTCGGTCAAGTACTCTTGAGGCACACTTGGAGTTCCTTGCAGGTGCTCTACATGGGAAAATATCCCTCGGTTGCAACAAAGCCACCTGGATATCTTATGTTTCAGGGCTCATCGGCTTGATAGTTGGATGCACACCAAACTGGTTGCTAGAGGTGGATGTAGAGGTTTTGAAGAGTCTTAGTATGGGTTTGAAACAGTGGGACGAGGAGGAGTTGGCGTTGGCTCTTTTGAGTAGTAGTGGTATTGGCGCAATGGGCGGGACTGCTGAAATGATTATAGAAGGTGGTATGAACTTTGTTAGATGAGTTGATTGCAGTTAATCGTCTTTATACAATAGCCTCTTAGATTCATCAAAAGAGCTTTAGCTTTGTACCAGTTTTGGTTTTGTACATATATATCATGTAAGCTGTGACATAGAAACCAAAATATTGAAAACCAAAGGAACTCTGCTATTTCACTTGTATGACCAACATGCGCTATTAATTGGCAATATGCTTCTTCTAGAACAGCTTTCTTTAAACTTTTATTTTTGTGCTATTTTAAGTTAAGGATTTGGAAACTACAAAGTTTTAATACTAATACAACATTATGGATTTGAAAAGATGTTTTACCAAGAGGATGTAGAAGGTCGTATTACTAATATGTAGACCTTTTAATTAAGATGCTGGCACTAGGAAAATTGGTTTTTGAAGGACTGAGAATTGGGTCAAAGCCAAAAGTAAAAGAAGATGGATCAAAAATAAATATATTACTTCATTTGTGCACTATACCAAAAATATGTGATTTTACTAGTCCAGTTTGGTAAATTAAGTATAAAATTTAGGTATAATACATAAATGTGTCATTTAATTTGGCGTTAAATGTAATCTATAGGGAGGTGTATCGGTCGGTTTGGTTTGGTTTTAAGTATTATCGATTCGGTTTGGTTTTAAGTATTATCAATTTGGTTTATTGGTTTATTGGTTTTCGGTTTTTAAATATGCTAAATCGATAACCAAATCAATATGTTAATACTCACCATTCACAACCCTAGTTGTTGCCTAACTCTTGTCGTCGTCGTTGCAAACATGTTGCCGTTCTTATTCTTTAGGTTTTGACATTATGAACCTAAGACTAAAGTAATACTAAAACCTAAAGGGTAAATGCAGAGAGCAGAGTTAAGTAGTGTTAATTGTGTAGGCTTCTTATAGTTATAGTCTAATATAGTGATTATATTAATATATTTTTTTTGATATTTATGTATGACTAAAAATTAAAATAGCAATTTTTTATATTCTTAATGAGTTGTCGGTTAACACAATAACCCAATATTAAAAAATCAATATCGAACCGCTAACCCAATAATATTTTTTTATAAAACCATTAAATAATCGTTAACCCAATAAATCAATAATACTTTTTTCGGTTCAGTTTATCGTTTGGTTCGGTTTTTGCACCCCCTAGTAATCTATGTCCTTCAACCTTGAGTTTGCACAAGTAGACACTTAAACTATTCCAACGTGATAGTTTTGCGTCCTACTTGGCATCCTATATGTATTATGCTACATATGATGCGTGTGTCTATTTGCTTTAATTGTTAGATAGTTCAAGTGTCTACTTGTACATACACAAAGTTGCAAGTTAAGGTCAAGCTAAAAGGCATATTTATGTATTATGCCTAAAACTTATGACATAATTTTAGTTTATCTTTGTTATTAATTATAATCATTTTGAAAGTATTGAATTTATTAAATTTAAAAGATGATATAATAAAATTGTTATTTTATTTATTACTCTCCCTTTGTTCACTTTTACTTATCAGTTATCACATTTGGACTTGGCACACCATTAAGAAAAGGCATAATACATAAATGTGCCATTTAACTTGGCCCCATTTCACATTTATAGCCTTCAACTTTGGGTGTGCATAAGTAGACACTTAAACTTGTATAAAATGAAACAAGTAGACACATGAGTCATACGTGGCATAATACACGTAGAACGTCACATAGGACTCAAATTGCCATGTAGGATGCATAAATGTGAGCTAAGGCCAAATTAAAAGGCATATTTATCTATTATGCCTTAAGAAAATAATGATTGACAAGACTATTTACCATACTATCCCAAGTAAATGATGTTTAACATTAGGTATTGAAAAATGATTTGAGGATAAATAATTAATGTTAAGGATAAAACATCAAAAAAATTATCTTTTTTTGATAGGTTAAAAGTGACCAACAATAGAAAAATTTAAACATAAAAATGGAGAGGATTTATCTGGGGTTTTAGGGAGCACCCATTTTAGACAGCAAGAAAATGGAGTCAATAGCTCTAGGATTAGCATGCACTGCCACTGTTTTCCCTCATTCTTTTCCTTCAACTTCATCTCTCTCAACTTCAACTTTTCCTTCAATCAAATATCCATCCACCACAGGTCAGCCACCTCTACTTTAATCTTTTCCTAGTTTGTTTTTTTTTTTTTTCAATTTTGAGGTTAAATGATTGAAAGAATCTAAAAAGTTTCAATTTTTAGCATTGCGAAGCAAGGGGATTGAAGAGAAGGACCTTTATGGACTTCCAAAGGAATATTATGATGATGTATGTTCTTTTTTTTGCCTCTTATTGTTTCTGGGTCTGTTTCATTTTGATGTTTGAGCATATTTTTCCTGTATGTCACCAATAAATTATCCAAAATTGGGGTAGGGAAGGCAGGGAATCAAACCCCAACTGAGCTTCTAACATTCCCCGTAATAATTTTGGTTGGATTACTGGTTTCTAGTTTGATTCTTGCAAAAGCGTAGAAGATAAGGTTACGAGGGTCAAAAAATTCTAATTTCAGTGCTCTCAAGTTTTTTGAAGTACCCCTTTGTTTCAATTTGTCTGGCTTACTTTCCTTTTAATCCGTTTCAAAAAGAGGACTGTTTCTCTTCTTTTTTTTCTTTTTTTGACAACTCTGTAATTCCAACTTCAAGAAAACCACAAGATTAAAGAGCATTGTGGTACATTCTACCTATCTTTAGTTTAAGACCATAAGTTTCATTCTTACACATCGTGCCTAGTCAAATACCTTCACATAAATTGAGACTGAGGAGTAATACTGTAATGGAGTATAAATTATGGTAGAGGGAGCAATGTATAAGCAAAAAGGAAGGTTAATGTTGTTAGCATGCTCTGGAAGTTGGTGCTAAGCTTTCTCTTATTAGGAATGGCAAGCTAAACAAAGGGAAAAGACTAAGGAATTGCATAGACGACGTCAACAGGAGGAAGAGGAAGAGGAGGAAAAGATAGACGAATATCGTGAAATTGGATTGCGATTGAAAGATTATCCAGAAGAAGAGCTTGTAAAGGCCAAGAAATTGGTTGCCAGCTTCATTAGATCAGCTGAAGAAGTGGAAGAGGTGAACAACTTTTATTGCTAATGTGTATTCTTATTTATTTCTGGTTGGATATAGATAATATACTCAAGGTGTATGAGGCTTTCCATGTGATGCAAACTGTATTTGTTTTCTAGAATGATAGAATTTTAGCCTTTATGAGAACATTAACATTGTACCTTGTTAAGTATTCGGCTTAAATACCCAGTCTAGGAGAATCTGAACAATGTGAAAGTTGTTATGGAGCTGGTGTTAATACAAACAATAAAATCACTAATTGCTTCGTCTTTTTCTTTTTCCTTTTTTCGAAAAGAAGAAATTATTCTCTTTGGCCATACCGGTGTCTTAGTAAGAAAACTGGTAGCAAAGGGGTTATCTTTTAGCTTTACCTACCCCTTGTTACCTCGTGTCCCCTTCAAGAGAGTTAGAAGCAAAAATCCTCATTTCTCAAGGATATAGTTTTTTTTCGTCAATTGCTAATGAAGAGTTGTACAATTAATTTATTGATCATGTTGATTTATGTGGCCTTGAGAAAATTAGTAAAAGAGTTCAGTTTTGGAGCTATAGATTTCTTTCTTTTGTCCTTCTGTAGGTTACAGAATTGATCCCCAACAACCCTTATTTCTCTTGAGGGACATCTTTCCTGAGTTATGGTTATCTATCGTGTTGTTAATTTAGCCTTTAGAACTCTTCTTGCTTGTGAAATCAATCTATCTATCTATTATACACGAACTTTAGCTACTTGGATGTGACATAGAATACATAAACATCTTCTTATTAAATCCTTTTCTTATGACATCTATCTGTCTATTCCAATTTTTATTTTTTGATGACTGAGAAATACCGAGGTTTGGATGGTGCCATGGTGGATAATGGGCCCGCCACTCTACCTTTCTCCACCTAAATACCAGGCTTTTGTTTATAACAGGGTTTGAACCTGTGACATATGCCTAAACCACACATCACGTGTTACTCTCTTACATCTAGACCAAAACCCTAAGGATTTTTTCTTCAAAAGTTCAATTTTGTGATAGTTTTTTTATTGGACATTGTTTCTTGTATGGATCTTGTTTTGATGTTTATGTGCAGAAAATTGAGGAAGCTGCAGAAAAAGGTGAACTTGATGAACTTGTTCTATTGATCATATGGAATCGGCTTGATCTTGCTCGGCGTGATGTAAGCATTTTATGGCTTATCTTACCTTTCTATGACTAGCTCAGCTACCCTTTTCTATTTCCTTTGCTTTTGCTTGTTTGTGCGATGGATTCTCCTTTTGGTCGTCAGTATAAGTGTCACATTCACTTTAGCATGTTCTTTAGTTCATGAGCTCAGATGTAAAGCGGTGTCTGCTGCAAAATTTATCATTCCTACAGAGTAGCGAATTTGGAACAGAATCTACACAAGGTTTTGCCTAAATAAAATGGCTTAGTTAAATGAGAAAATTTACAGGACTTACTGTGACAATTAAATGATGAAATGCACCATGGATGATATTTCATGCAATAGTAAAATATTAGGTATTGTTCATCACTTCATTGACAATTCTGTCAATTCCTTTAAATTCCATCGTCTTGTGTTTAAAGTCCTTCATATGCACTGTGCAATCTTTGATTAGTATGGTACTGTTGCATAGGCAGTGTGGAAATGGGAATAAGTCTTTTTCATACTTTGGTGCAATAGAAGACTATGCAGCCTCCTAGTTCTGTACTTGTATAGAATATCCTCTAGAAGTCCATGTGTGGTAGCTTAGTGAGCCCTCACCGCTAACTCTTTAGTAAAAGAAACAAAAGAAAAATCTAATGCATGTAAGATATCTTTTTTGTGCATTCCAGGATGAAAAAGATGCAGTTCGAAGTCTTGATCTCTTGTACAGGCGAGTTGAGGTATGTGAAAACAGTCTTCTGTAGAAGCGCTCCTGACCAAAAACTCGTATTTCTTTGATATCAATTAGTTAAAACATTGACTCTTTTAGAGTTTTGGGCTAAAATCATCCCTCAAGTATAACCCAAACTTAGGGTACATCCTTATGGTATAATTATGAACAAAAAACATCCTTTAACTATCCCAAACTTTGCAATAAACATCCTTATGTTAACTTATGTTAAAAAACTAACTGCTGAAATAAATACATGTGTCAAGCACATGACTTCCTCCCAAATCTCCATATACTGCATGATTGATTTCCTCCCAAATCCTGCCCGTTCCTTATGTAGACTTCTACTTAGTTCTCTATGGCTTATCTGCACTATAGTATGATAAATTGTATAAAGCTCATAGCTGTTCCCATTGGAACAGATTATTTTTCTGCACAAAAACATAAAAGAAGAGTCCCAACATTTTGTGGCTATTGTTTATGAAGATGAAGAAATCAGTACAGTATATGGAGATTTGGGAGGAAGTCATGTGCTTGGCACATGTATTTATTTCAGCTGTTAGTTTTTTAACATAAGTTAACAGAAGGATGTTTATTGCAAAGTTTGGGATAGTTAAAGGATGTTTTTTGTTCATAATCATATATTATTATAAGCGGGAAGCTCCTAACCTCAAAGTTGGATTACCATTTTACCCTTATCTTACCCCTAAAATAAATTAATATCTATTTAATTAATTAAATATTAAGTAATAGTTATATTTAAATTCATGCATCAAACAAGATCTTAATGAAATAATATATTCATGTACTAAATGTGGGTAATGAAGAGTCTAATTTGTAAGAGTCCATCAAAGACACTCGCACAACATTATTTATATTCCTTTCTTTCATCCAAATTTGTGACCATCTTGCATTGTACATTAAGTTAGTCTACATCATTTGTAAAATTTTCATTACCAATTTGTAATTGTAAAAATTCTTACTGCTTCATTTATTTGTATTCTTTAAAATTTCATGCATATTCATCTTCTTTTTGTTGAGAAATATGTAAATTATCATAGTTACAAGATGAATATTCTGCAATATGAAGTTATAAGTGAAATTTTATTTTTCATATCTCCATCTTTTGGAGTTTTTAAATATAACTTCGTAATTGATTACTATATTTTTGTATTCTTCATTTCTATCTTTAGGATATAAAAATAATAAAGCTAATCCTAATTTATATTTATAATTAATTGTTTTTAGAGTAAGCATGTTAAATCCCGTAGAATATTTTCACAACTAGACCCGTAAAAGAGTATGTCTTTGATAAACATTTGTAGTTATGCTTCTTCGTTGTTTGATAATCATTTATCTTTTTAAACAACATGTTTGTACTTTTTCCTTTTTATATGTAATCTCAAATGTTTAGAAAATTCATGTACTTAACTATTACAGAGAGGTACAAAAATTAGTGCAAAAGTAAAAGTAAAATAAAAAATAATGTAAAGTAAAAAGATGACGAAATGTTACATTGAATTTTATTGTACTAGAATTCATATTTAATTTTTAATATATAGTTCAAGAAATATAGTGTATCTATATTCTTAAAATAGTCATGCTTCCTTTTCTGTTTATTTTTTTTATGATTTTAGTTTTTTATACATATGAAACATTTTGTCTATAGCAAGTCGACTTCTAACAAAATGTGATTCAATCAATATGACAATATTTTTGTCTATATATTTTAATGTGATGTCTTTTATTATGGATGTCACGTCTTTATTTACTTTTCTTTCTTTTCCGTTTGAACTTGTAATTTTTTCTATAAATTTGATGTTACACCACCTAGACATTTTGTAATATTTTTCTATATACATATCTTTTTTATAGCCAATTTCTTTTTTAATTATTAAAACTTACATTTAGTAATTAAAATATATTAATTCCTCTGATATAATAAAAGGTTTATTTTTCATGAAGCATTAAAAATATCAAACCTCCAACATCTAACACAAGATTTTCATGCTATATTTTGTGAAGAGTTATATTCTTATGTCAAACTTACATACAAAAGTCCTTATCTTTGAACTTAGCGATGAATTTATGTACACTCCACTATGATATATTTACTTATATAAATTAACTTTTCTAATGTCAATTAGGGGACAAACCTGCAACGCACGTTCCAAGGGCTAGTTATACCATAAGAATGTACTCTTAAGTTTGGGTTATACTTGAGGGATGATTTTAGGTCAAAATTCGCTTGTATTTTCATTTAACTCAATTATACTTGGTAATTTTAACCTTGATAGTGTTCCATTGAATTTCCTTTCTTCTCATATGTGTTGTATCCCTCTGCCTGCCAAAAGTAACTTTTGTGTGGTTAACTGTCACTTTAAGGAAGTGCTCATCATCTTAAGTATCCAGCTTTGATAAGTATCTTACCCATTTGTTGATCTTTGACGAGTAGATGTGATTTACTGTTTATTTTTATCTCTCACTCGTGTCCTTCCTTTTTTAGTTTGTCTTTACATTTCAGGCTTTTACTCATGTCTTTTCCCGACTCTGTCACACAATTGTGTTTTATCTCTCATCATGCGGGAAAAATACCCAGCTTTCTCTGTCTGTCTTTATTGTTTTTTCTTGTCTAAAACCTTTATCCTTGCATTTAGACAGAGATTTTGAAGCGGGAAGCAACTCCTGCCATGAGACTACTGAATGATCTTCTGAATATGCATGATGGTGGACTAGACAATGAAGGATGGCTCAAGGCATGTAAAAAACGCATGGTTAATACATTTCCTCGAGAGGATCCATTTAGTATTCTTGTACCTGCAGGTTTCGACATTGACACGGTATATTTTTTACTCTTCCATATTGCTTTTCTGATTTGATATAAACTCTTCATCTTCCTACTATCAATCTGTGAGATCCAAAACCTGATTGTACTTGTGTGATAACTGATATTTACATTCACTTCTCTATATGTGGCATGTGCGCATTAATTTGTTACGTCAAGCCGTCAAGGCATCTAAAGTTGCTTTTCTCACTTTCTTTGCATTTCTTGTTAGCATCAAGGTCCTCTAAGACCAAGTTTGGAAGCTGACGATATGCTTTTGAGGATAGATTTTGTCAGAGAGGTGGACGAACTGTTAAACGAGGTGCGATCTGAATATACAGAATCATTAGAAGCACAAGGACTTGATCCAGAATCAGTCGCGAGTAGATTGAAACAACAGGAGAAGCAACGCGCAATACATCAAGTAGAAAGTCTTTTGGATCTGGCCATCAACTTGGTGTGGTAGTCAAGTTGCTGCCTCTTCCCAATTTAGAAATATAGGCAGAGAAGAAAAGTTCACAGAAGGTTCATCGATAATATGTCCCGCTCGTGAGGTTCCTACTACCATTATAGTTACGACGACTCCATGCCACCAAGTTATAACATCTTATGTAAGATAATTTTGCCATTTCTCCTTCCTTCCCCTCCCCATGGAAAAAAACTGTGCTTCTGCTCCTTGCCAGCCAGGAAGAGTGTCTATGTATTAGCTGGAAGAATAGCATTTGAAGCTTTACCTAGTGTACATTTAAGGGTTGTTTGGTAGGATACATTAAGAATAATAATGTATGTAGTAGTTTCGTGTATTACTAATACCGTGTTTGGTACATTTTTTCAATCTATGTATACACTATTTGGTGTAATGTTATGTATGTTTAGTAGGTGACAAATCATGGTATTAGCAATGTAAGGATTTTTATTGCATGGTTAAAGACATAATTGCCCGGCAAACCTATTCACTATATTTGTGGAGGGTATTTTAGTAAACAACTTTTCTTTTTTAGAAATTATGCAAATGCGTGTTATTTTTTAACTAAATGACCTCCATTTAACCAATGTTAGCATTACTAATATGCCCTATTCAATATTATTCTTATACATCCAGCTAAACGACCTCTTAATGGTGTAGCAAATTGTCCTGTAACAGTCAGTGGATGAACATATAATTGTTATGTATCAGGAAATCTTGCTGTAGCTAACACTTATTCAGTTTGAAGCATTTCAAATTTTAGTGGCCTTGATTTTCTACTTGAGCCTCCCTCCAAGGATAAAGGTAGATGAATAATCATTGGATCTTCATCATAATCGGCGTTAAATCCCTTATAAACACTAATGGATGTAAACAAATAGCACGCCCCTCCACAAAAAGGGGCGGGGCTGGAATGCATGTCTGCCTAATCTATGCAGAGTGGGTGCTCTATTCAGCAGTAGAGGATACAATCATGTCAACAAAACTTGCAGCTGACAAAGCTACAATGGCACTAATCTTTACATCTTTTACATAAGAACTCTTTTAAGATATTTGAAGCTGCAAAAGAAAATGTTTAGATACAAGTACTCTCGGTAAAAACCTCTTATTTATTCAGAAAA
>JAJONR010004516.1:0-49267 GCA_029582245.1 Solanum etuberosum
GCTAGTTGGCTATTTCTTTATATGAACTCTTGGGAGTAGCTGTTTCTTTTATAGATCTGTTGACAGGGGCCTTACCGGCCGAGGGCTTAATTTTAAGCTGAGATATACTTGTTTGTTTTCTTGATTGCGTGTGGCTGCCATGCGCTAGTAGCAAACGGTTCAGCAGGGTCAGCTCGGGCGTGAGTTTTGGCATTAAGAGCCAGTGGCGCCCCTTGAGTTTGGGGCGTGACAGCAATGAAGCTGTGAAACAGAATTGGGAAATTGCTTCAAGAAATCCTGTCAATCAAATTGATGAGTTGGAAGAATTTTGACTAAGGCCATATGAGAGCTTAGCCCTTTACAATGAAAAGGTGAAGCAATGACATGATGCTAAAATCTTACACCGGAGTTTTGGGTAGGTTATTGGGTGTTACTCTTTAATTCCAGGTTCAGGCTCTTCTAGGGAAAGCTCAAATCAAAGTGGCCTGGCCCATTTAAGGTAAATTGAGTCTTTGGTAATTGAGCCATTGAAGTCGAGAATGCTGACGACTCAAAGTTTAAGGTTAATTGCCAACACTTGAAATTTAACTTCAGGGAGGATCATGATGTGAAAAGAATTGAGGTGGTATATTTGGACGATGCTTGATATCATGTCCACACCGTGCCACGATGTTAAATAAGGCTCTTCTTAGGAGACAACCCAAGTTTTTAATAGTTTTTTAATAAAGTGTGTTGCGTGTTCAGATGGAAGTAAAAGTTCCAAAGTGTAGGAAAGATTGGTGGGATGTACGCCTTTTCAGTGAATCGCTGAGTTGAGTTGGCGAGCCTACCTTGTCTCTCCTTGTCAGCTCCAAAAAATGGCATATGGTTCTGTAAATTTTGGAGGAGAAAGTGCATGTTCGGAGAGTCGTTGAATCCATTTGGTGAGCCCGTTTATGTTCACCTTTTGGGAAACAAAAATTTGAAGAAGACCCTATCATTTTCGACAGATCTTTTGGCGATTCATTGTTCTTCTTCGGTGAGATATATCGGGTTCACCAAGTTTCATTTTGTCTTTGATGATTTGAATAGGAGAAGTTGGCAAGCTTGAGCTCCTTCGGTGAGTCGTCGATCTTGTTCAACAATGTTAGTCGCTGCTCACCGATTAATCGTCAGTGGAAAGGCCAAGGATTTTTTACCATTTAAATGCCATGTCTTTTGAATTTCCTGAACTTTTGTTCTTCCTCACTCTTTAATATATAGTTCTAAGTAGTCCCTTTGATTTTTTATCTTCAAATTTCTCTGTGAATTGCGCATTTGTGAGGAATTAGTCAAGCCCATAATCCTTGCCATTCATTTTCTTGTGATCAACTTCTGAGGTTGGTTTTCAATTAAAACTGTGTTACCTCATTTTCTTCGTGCTTGATGAGCTTGTTAGTTGTTGATCTTGATTTTGTTATTGTTTTGTTTAGTGTTTAAATCATATTGGCTTTCTAATTGAGTGTGAATGATCAAACACCTATTGTCCTGTACTTGAACCTTGTGGGTGTTGTAAAAAAAATTGTTGATTAGTTTCTTGTGGATCTCTATTATACATCCTGTGGTTGAAGTCTGATAAACCCGAACTTGAAAAAAAGGCTTGAATTTGCACAATGATAGATTGGGTAAAATCATTTTTAAGGGCAAAACATCATTTTGTTATTTGTTGTCAAAATTTGGGGGGAAGTCTAAGTACCCGGGGTTGTTTGATGTGTCAGTAGCTGAAATATTGCGTTAATTTTGTATGGAGATTGATCGATGTTTGATAATCGAGGCATATTTCAAAAGATAGGGTGTCAGGCTGCTAAATACCTGTTCGGGAGCTGCGTCAAGCTCGCTAAGGTGTTTCCAAAAATTGTCGTTCTGTTCCGAGCTCGCCAATTTTATTCTAAATTTTTGCCTTTATATTCTGTCTATTTTGGCGAGTTCCTTTAGCTCGCCAAATTGCACTCGACGAGTCGACGACCTAGTCTTCATCTCGCCAATGTTACCAGTACCCTCTTATATTTCCTCAAACCCTTTTAGCAAGACTTTCTTAGCTCGCCAAACCTGATTGGTGACTCGTTGACCCGTTCGGTGAGCCTTAGGAAGAAATTATTCCTAAGTTGTTTTTAATTGCTTATTTGATACTAACCTTTCATTCAAATCTATGTCTTGTTTGTTGTGCAATACATATATGGCTAGACAAAAGATATGTTACCTGTAGGGCTTCTCTAGAAGACTCTCAAGCTCCTCCACCCTGATAAAGGCAACAAGGTATAGAAATCTCAGAGCCTAGTGCCACACAATAGGCCGCTCCATGCACCTCTAAACATGTGAGTGAGAAACAATAGAAAAAAGGTTGCTAAGAATCCCCGAGATATGGGGAAATGTCACCTGATCAGTAAGAGTACCCCCTCTACTTCTAAGGATGAGCCCTTAAACTACTTGTGGACAGATGATGAGGGTACAGTGAGTTGAGTGGGCTACTACTTCAGTCCATAGACCATTTGTTGCTCCTGAAGTCACCCAAAAGAAGCATAGTTGAATACACTCCAAAATAATGCGTTACCCCTCAGCCAATGTTGTGCCTCGGGTGTTATCGGTGATTTCTCCTTGTGCTATGAATAGGTGGAAAGCTGTGTTGTTGCATACAGTTTTAGAAGAAAAGAGGTTCTTAACTGACAAATTGATGAGCGACTATGCGGTAGTGTGGAACACAATCAAATACCATAAGTTTAAGTAGCTCATCCGAGCCCGGACACCTTATATTCCTGCTTGGGTGCGTGAGTTTTATGAGACATATGCCAGGGCATTCCCAAAGAAGTGAAATGGAGTGGTTTATAATCATGTTGATGAGGTCAAGGTTGGAGGTAAGATGGTACAGTGTGGGGCCAGATTGATTAATGACATTTTGGGTTCAAGTAACTGCGATACTACTTTCTATAAGCAGAGGATGAAACACCCTCTTGGTTGGCCCCATTGTTATAGGATACGACACCCTCGTGGATTGTGGACGGGGTAGTTATTGAAAAGAAAGATCTAAAAAAGGTTGTGAGATGTTTGTTCAAGTTTATTAGAAGCACCCTAATGTAGTCACAGAATGAATAAATCCTCCGCCAGCCCAAAGTAGTGTTACTGGGATACATCATTGATCATGAGAAGTTAGATTTGAGGAGCATCATAGAGGATGAAATGCTCATGAGAGTAAAGCAACAACACACCTCCTTGCCTTTTTCGATATTAATTACTCAGTTGTGTGAGTTAGCCGAATTGTCATTGTTGAGATGAATAATTTGTGGATTACTCTATCATTTTCTAGTGAAATTTGGAGGATAAAGGTTGACTACCTAAGAGATGATGCAGCTAGGAGAAAGCTGCACCAGCCGACACTACGCGGGTGGTAGACGCTGCTGTGTTAGATCCTGATGCTACACCCTCTGCTCTTAAAATGGATCCCTCAGGTATTTCCACTCCCTCCACATCTGTTGTACCTCTCTCTGTATCTTGGGCCTCTTTGACTTAGGCCCTCATTTACCGAATGGGTGGCCTTGCCCATTCGGTGGAAGTTAGGAGCTTCTCATTTGGAGAATGAGGTAACCGATATGATTGCCGCATCCATTGAGGCTGCCCTTACTCCCCTTTGGGCAGAGATTGTGGATTAGCGAGTGTTGTTGACTAAGTATTGGCTTAGATTGGAGTCCCTCACCGCTTAAGTTGATGAGCTAGAGAAAGTGGAAGGAGAGTAAATTGTTATGACAATCTTGAAGGCTGATATTGTGTTGTTGAAGAAGGATGTGGATCAACTCAAATCGACTAATATTTCTATGTTGTGGGGTGAAGAACCCCTCCCTGATATGCCGGCGACTGGGCCTCCTTCAATTTTGGGGTTGGTGATTTAGTGGTTCTTGCTGAGAAAGCTATAGAGGAGGCTGATGAGGACTCAACTCCAAAGATGAGTGAGGAAGAGTTCTCAAGAGATGAGCAGCGGAGCGAAGATGACTATGCGGAGTCGCAGGATTTAGAGGAGTCAATTGTGCAGGCTACCATGGATCACACTCTTCAGAAGACCTTCGCCATTGTCCGAGTGGGACCCAAACATCATAACACATTCCTCCTATTGATGGTCTAGGCATTGATCCCAAGTTGATGTTGGTTTTGTTGAGCCATAGAGCCAGAGTTCTCCTCGGGCATAGCCTGTTACTTTATTTCGCATTGAGAACACTGTTATTTCTTTTTGATGGGGTGAGGGCACTTACTATTGCCTAACCCTTTTGGCTGTATTTTATTTTGTTGTTTTGTAAATTTCTTTTGGGTTGCAGTAAATAACTTTTTATTTTTTGTTTTGATAAAGTTTGTAAATATCTCTCATTTGCTCTGGAATGTTTGTGATTGGTTCAAAGGATTAAAAAGCTTGCACACTCAATATGAATATTCGAGTATCGATTATGATCAATATCAATGTCTTGGATAGTGCTTTTGATGAGAAATGTGTTTCTGTGGATGTATGAAGAAATTTAAATTGCATGATTCTTGCGTGAGCTTTTAGATTCTCTTCGTGACTAATTGTGTATCGATTGTAAGACTTGTAATGAACATTGCACGCAATCTTAAGTTGTTAGAATTATGCCCAGTAATACCGTTTGAAGTGCCTTGTGTGGTGATGATTACTTGAAAGGCATGTGTTGATTCCTAAAATTTTCCTTATTGGTCTAATTGTTTAAACTTGGTGAATGTAAGAAATGATCTTAGGCACATGTTTTAGGAGTTAGCCTAATTTTTGACTATCTTGTGAAGGTGTGCATCTATTTTGACACCAATTGAGCCTTAACATGTTGATTGGAAAACTTGTTGAAACCTATTGTCCTAAAAGTCATAATCCCCTTTCCACCCAAAAAATCCTTTTTGAAGCATTGATTAGAATGAATAGCCAACATAAGAAAAAAGCCTAAGTTGGAGGTGTGATAAAGGAGGAGGAAAGAAATTTGGTGAAAAATATTTGTGGGACTCATCCTTGTTTCGTGTGGCGAAAATATGGTGCCCCTCCGATTATTTAAAAAAAGAGAAAAAATTGATGAAAAAGAGGTGTTTCATGAACTGATGTTGTAGTAGTTTTCATTGTGTGATTGAATAAAAGAGGTTGCCAATGTTTTAGAAAGAAAAGAATTTTTGTGAACCAAATGAGATTGAGTTCCTAAGTCAAGAGAAAGATGAGGGTATGAGTAGCGGTGAAGTTGATATCAACAATGCTTCGAAAAGGTGAAGTCGCTAGACTTAAATGAACATACCTTTTTCCCTCATCCCTATTACAAGACATAAAAAAACCTCGGAGATTTTGCAAGCACTTGATGATGTGATGGTTAGAACACATGGGCAAACCTATGGGTTGAAAGATCCTTGTCTTTCTCTTTGAGAGCATGATAACTTGTTGGATTCCTTAAAATTATTTATTGATGTGCTTATGAGAGCATGAAATCATCTTTAATGTGAGGGTACATAAATATTCTTGTTGGAGCATAATTTTACATCTTGAGAGGACATTTGTGATATTGAATTTAGATTGATACTGGCTAGTCATCATTTGAGGCTTTTCGTGCATAATTGAAGATTTCATAGACTTGAAGTTAGTTTTGTGATAGCACTTGCATATGGCTCTCAATAAGCACTGTTTGTAGACACCTTGTTGAACTAATTAAATTCTTGATTTACTTAAAGACAAACAAAAGTTTAAGTTGGGGGTATTGATAAGTAGAAGATTTTGCCTCATTTGAGACTTTTTAGTCCACCAAATAGTGTCCTCAATGTCATTTTACGTCCATATCTGATGCTTAATTATCAATTTGCAGTCAGGAAGGTCTTAGGACAAGGAAAGGACAAAATGCATGCGCAAAAAAGGGAAAAACAGGGAAAAATAGGGAAAAACAATGAAAATGTGAACTTGATGCTCACCAAAAGCACTTGGCGACTCGCCAAATGTGCCAGACCACACCATTTTTGACAGAGTCTTCCACTTAAATGCTCAAGGTAGGTCAGCGAGAAGAGTTCAATTCGGTGACTCACCAAGCTTTATTAGCGAGTTCAGTCATGATCGCCAAAGATGCTTGATACTAAGCTTAAAATTCATGGTAATGAGGAGAGTAGATGGATAATATGGTGACTCACAAAACTCAATCAGAAAGTTCATGCAAGTTCGCCGAAAGTGACAGAACACTCGAGCTAAAATGAAGAACAAAAAGGTGAGAAAGTATGTTATTCGGCAATTTACCAAATGTGAACAACGATGTCCATTGGGCTCGCCAGTTTTGGTTCAAACACTTGAAGTCTGAAGTTAAAAAAGAGAAGGGCGAGAAGACAAGCCAATGGGTGACTCACCGAGTGAGTTAGTGAGACCGACTAATGTCGCCGAAAAAGTCTAAAGGCTATGATTTTTCTGACTTCTGAGAAACTATATATAGCTAAGAAGAGAGAGAAAATACATCTTCTACATTATGTACTAAAAGTACTGAAGAACCTTCTAATAGTTTGAGTAATTTAAAGCATTGTACTTGAGTTTGGTGTGCAATTTGGAGCTGGGTATTGTAATTTTGACTTTGTAATCATCAATTGAGATGGCAAACAATATCTTCGGTATAATTTCTGTTAATTTTTGTATGATTGGCTAAAACCCCAATTCTAGGAGTGTGTACATGAAGTTGGATATTAATTAATGTAGTGGTTATTTGGTATTGCTCTGTTGGATAATGGTTTTCATGGATTTAAATTGATTGTCATGTGTTAATTTATGAATTGAGGTCGCAAACTTAATTCTAGTCTAGATCTTCATGGTTTGCTTGTAAAGGGTTACATGAAGTGGATGATCTATTTGATGCCTACATATTATAGCTTTGAATTCTAAATTTCCTTGAATATAGAAATTTGGGGTTTAAATTCTAAATGCTAGATTCACTTGAAAAAGAAGATCTATGTCAAGGTAGTAGATTGTTTTGCATGATCTACATGAGAGGCTTTGAAAAGAGCTCCTATGATAAACATATTGTTATTGAGAAATGAATGTTGTGCTGAAGATTGATCTAGCTTATCCATGGGCAAGTAGTTTTATTAAGAAATCACTTTGACCCATTATGTGAAATCGACACCCACTTCCACACACTCCTAGTTGTCACTATAATTGTCAAAAACTCGCGTTCATTTATTTTTACTAAAATTGGGTACGAAATCATCTTTAATTTATAATTTTAATCATTAAATTTTTTTTTATGTTGAGCATTGATTAATTTCCTACTACAAAATATTAGATCACAATTTAATTTCTTGATCGAATTCTTAATTATACTGCTCCCTGTAGAATTCGACCCCGTCCTCATACATTGGGTAAATATATTTCTAACGATTTCCTACTCGTTGAATTTTTATACAAGTAATTTGAGTGTTATCGTGTACTCTTTTGAATTCATGTGTTTCAGCAATTCTCATAGTTCCCGATGCATGTTCGTCAAATTAGTTTTAAACTTCATGTTTTAGCTCATAGTCAGTCAATTCTTTAGTTTTATATGTTTTGCTTTCATGTTATGTTGTAGATCTTTTTCTACTCTTTTCATGCCTAGTTGAACCCCATGTGAGGTATTATAACCCCTCAAAAGTGCATAACTCAGATAAATGATATACCGCAAATTTACGGTACTTTTGATGTATTAAACTTAGATTTTTGCATGAGCCTTAGATATTTTGTTGGTAGATGTGATGTTATTTTGATTTAATTTTCCAGGAAATATGTTTTGGAGCAGTTGATATTCAAAGTGTTGAAACAACAAGATTTTTTGGTGACAGATGAACCCACCTACGAGCCGTCGTTCCTTCGACGAGCCATAGGTGGAAGGCGTGGGTGAAGTGCTGAGAAAATGGACTAAGTGTTGAACGATGAGAACATTCAACGAGTCGTAGATAACTTCAGAGAAGATGAGTTCCAATACATGAACGAAGATTGAACAAGACGAGCCATGCGTAGACCTACGAGCCGTAGGTCATGCCCACTAATGACACCCACAGGATAATTGAATAACTGCTGGTTGACCGAGGCACTTACGAGCGTCATTCCTTCAACGAGCCGTAAGTGACCAACCATAGGTGACACTTCCCACGATGGGATTTCCTTAGTCTTCCTTTTTCTACTTGGTTTAGAATTTATTTTCTATAAATATTAGTTGTAATTTTCATTTTTTGGTTGTTAGACTTTTTGAGATACTTTGTTTTAACTTTGAGAATTATTTTGCAAATACTTTTCACATTTAATTCTTTAAGTTCGGTTTATGAAATTTGTGTTTGTTCTTCAATTCAAGATTCAGAATTGCATCTATTCTCATTGTAAGTTCATGATTTATGCTATTTACCCTAATATGAATTGTGAATTCTCAAGAAGGAAAAACTAAATCCACAACTAGGGTTGTGGAAACCATGAGTAATTAACAACGTAAAACTAATAATAAAGTAATTCTCGAATAGTGTCTATACATGTATTGTTAATCTCTTCGTTTTTAATATTTTTTAACGGTGTACAACGTTAGAAATTGTCTCATTCCTACTTGCCCGACAAAGGAAGTAATGAATGAGAAAGAGGTTAAACAAGAGAGATTTAGCGTGATAATCCGCTATCAAATAGCCTGACCCAAATAAACGAGGGCTAATCTGGGGTCACAGGTAAGGGTTAGTAAAGCACACACCCGTAGACCGATCAAGTTACGTGGTGAAATTCCATCCTTGGATGACTAATCACTTAGGAGATACCTAACTTACCGACTTTTCATGTTAAACAATAGGAAAGAGTTACTATTATTAAGATTACTACATTAAAAACTTCTGGGGAATACATATGCCCTAGTTGCATCTCATATTGATATTACCAACTGTGAATTCTGCTTACTTGTTGGTTGTTACAACAAACCAATCAACAATTACTTTGTTTATAAATTCCCCTTTTTACGGAAATAATCTGACTAAATGTACAATTAACCATAAATTAGCGTAATTCTAGACCATATTCCTCGTGGGATAGATACTAACCTCACTTAGGTTCTTTATTTGACAACGACCGCTTATACTTCTTTAGGGAGGTGTAATTTGGGCGTATCAATTTTTTTTACCGTTGTCGGGGAATAAGGCTTTTATATTCGACTAATTTCGTGATTAAACTTTAATCAATTATTTCCTAATTTTACTTTTTTTGTTTTGTTTTTTACAGGTCTTATATGCATTGTATGCCTAGTACACGGAGTCTAGGCAATCCCCTGACCCCTATGATCCTGGACTAAGAAAGCCTCTTCAAAGAATAGCTGGAAGATGTCAGAACCAGGGAATCAATGAAGATCCTATCGGAGAGGGTCATGGGGACGTTGCTGGATTCCAACTTCAAGGAGCACTGGGAGTGCAAAATCGACCAGCACCCGAGTATGTGTGATAACTACAGGGTTGATTTTGATGTTGTGGGATCGACTAGTGCTATAGTTCTTCCTCCACTACCTCCTGACCATACATTTGTGGTGACCAGCAGTCTGATGCAAATGCTTACATCTGGAGGGCTGTTTACTGGGGTTACCTTCGGAGGATCCATATGCTCATCTGAGTAAAGTAAAAAGTGTTTGTATGAGAAGTATGGGATGGACAAATTTAGACATGGATGCAATTATCTTAAGGGTGTTTCGACTATCGTTGATAGGTGATGCTACTGTGTGGTTATTTGAGTTGCCATATAAGTCAATCACCACATGGGAAGAGCTGCACAAAATATTCCTGGATAAATATTTCCCATTATCAAAGAAATTGAAGCTTAAAGATAAACTCACCAACTTCGTAGCGCTACATGGGGAGTAGGTTAGTAAGTCTTCAGATAGATTTACATGGTTTATGAGAAGTGTGCACAACCACCGCATTGATGACGAGTCGCTAAAGGAGTATTTCTATAGAAGTCCGGATGACAATGGGAAAGGTGTGTTGGACACTATTGCTGGAGGTTCTTATGGCGCGAATACATTTTAGGAGATTGTTAAGAAACTTGAAAAGATCTCCAAGATAACAAGTCATGGAGCACCAGAACTTCTGGTATATAGCAAAGAGCACATTTTCGATACAAGCAACCCCAAATCAGTCTAATGATGATATTCGTGAGGAGATGGCATAGTTGAGAACAAAGGTGGGCTTAGTGTTGAAACATGTAAGTGGACATGCTAAGAAAGTAAATGCAATGAACAATAAGACTAGAGCACCACTGGTTGATAAGTATATTTATGACAAGGATGCGAATCTTGTGAGTGATCAAACGAGGCGTTTCCGGACCAACGCCCAAGAATCCAATCAGGATACTTGGTGCCAAGGTCAAGGAAATCAATGTTAGAACTACAATAACTACAATTATGAAAGGAACTATGTCTGTGATGGGAACTATAATCATGATAACACCTACAACATGAATGGGTATGGCAACATGATTGATAAGAGCGGACCTTATGTTCAACAGGGAATCGAGATGGAGGATCGAGTATGATTCGCATTGAAGATATGATGAATAAGATGATGAAAAGGTTTGACTTAACCGATGACAATGTGAAAGAAATGTGTGCTGATTTATCGGGTATTGGTCAGAAAGTTGAGTCACATGCAGTTTTGATTAGACAGATTGAGAAACACCTGAACCAGTTATTCGCAAGTGCAAATCCGCATCAACAAGAAACACTGCCCAACAATATTATTTAAAATCCAAAGAATGACGAGCATTATATAACAATTACTACTAGGGGTGAAAAGCAGACTATTGACCCTCCTATGCCGACTGGAGTGGAAAGTGGGAAAGAACAGGAAGAGGATGAAGTTGAGGTAGTTAAGAAGCCTAAAGATAAGAATGAGAAGGAGGCTAAGGTGACACAAAAGATCATCTCTATGTCGAGACCTCCAACTCCCTTCCCACAAAGGTTTGTTATGAAAATAGAAGACAGAAAGTATCGAAGGTGCATATCTATGTTGAAGCAGTTATCAATAAATGTTCCTTTGATTGAGGAACTTGAAAAAGTGCCGGGTTACGCAAAGTTCATGAAGGATTTGGTGACTAAGAAGAGGGTAGTATGTTTTTAAGGTGTCACGACCCAAGGTAGCCCCTAGGCGTAACATTGCGTATAGGACCCCGAGAGGCCCCATACAAGCCACTTAGCTTTCAACATACAAGATACTAGAATATAAGAGATTTATAAGATAGTTTCAGCATATAAGAGTTTTATAGAGAAAAGCAGAAATCTAAACATCGTCTTAGAGCCATCTAGTACATAAGAGTTTATTGGGACGCAACCCGTACATCAAGTTCCAAAACTGAAAGTAAAGACAAAAGGGAATCAAGATCGGTCCTTGAAATATGATGACTCACCACAACTCAGAATATCCCCAATAACCTCTAGCCATGAAACTGAGAACCCTAGATGTCAGAACCTACATTTGGAGAAATATAGGCAAAAGTATGCGTTAGTACAAAATATGTACCAAGTATGATAGCCATGCATAAAACATTTAAAACATGAGAAAAAGGGACATTTTCATATAATGTAATGACCAAGTTAAATCATGAATGTAAGTAGAAGATATAAGTCATAAAACATGGTAAATGCAAATAGACATCATCTTAAGTCACATGTGAGATACTTCTTTAAGTAACCTTAGTTCATCATAGCTTGCTTGTGGGAAGTAGCCTTAACAAACATATAAGACCATGTGAGCTATTATCATGGAATCCGGTGTCTCCCACACCGAAAAGGGTTGTCCTACTTGCCAAGGTAAGGACTATGAACTTCTAGCTTATGTGGATCCACTAGCTAATATCTATCTAGACAATCCTATGTTGGCACATAGTTTATGGGACACATGTAATCACCACTTGTCCACTCGGTACTAAGCTTAACTTCCACGAAATAGTTCTTAATTATATTCATCTTATCGTTTAAAGGAACATGGGTAATAGCCTCTTGTCCTTACATCATGTGACATGGGTAATCGCCTCTTGTCTTTCTTTTAGAGGTTGTGGGTAATCGCCGATTGCCTCATTCATAGAATAGCTTCTTATCTTTGATTCGTTTTAGGTGAGAAGACCTTTCAACTTTAGAATCCTTTATGTGAGAAAACCTTTTACATTCATGCATGAGGTAGTTATGTGAGCAATCCTTTCACAACAATTAACTACACAACAACAACATATATGCTTTTACTCTCAAAGCAATCTACATCATATCTCATCAATTCCATAAGAACATGCATAACTCCATAATTCAACTTTCATAGTTTAAAACCCACTTTCAATCATCAATATCTAGAAAACATGGGTTAGACATGGGTTCATGAGAATTCATCATAAAATCATGTAATTATCTCAATTCATGCTTGATAGATCATAAAATAATCAAATAAATCCATATTCAAAGGAACCCATAGCATGGAAGAAAACCCTAACTCAATTGGGAAATTCTAACTTTGTAAATTGAAGAATTTGGGAACTCCATGGAGGAAAGGGCTCCATGGATGAAAATTATCATACCTCAATGCCAAAAGCTTGACTTCAATGGTGGTATTGGAGACTTGACTTGCAAACCCTAGCCTTCTTCTTCAACATCTAGAGAGAGAAATATTTGAGAGGAAGCCTTGTTCTTCTTTTAGGAATTTGAGAGAATGATTTCAATTGGGGAAATTTGGGGGTTAAACCACTTATATAGGACTTCAGGTGAAGGGTAAAACGACATATTATTAGGCTAGCATAATTAGGAAAAGACCCAAAAGTACCTAGAAAATAATTGTCGTTGTCAACGACGGTGGCGAACCACGGTCCGTGGTTTGACCTACAGACCGTCCTGTTCATCCCTCGTTGATTTTTATAAACTTTATTTGGAACCACGAACGATGGACCCCCACCTATAGACTGTGATTCAAACGACAGACCATAGGTTGTGGCCGTCATTCTCGACTTCTGACTCTAAAATCTTTCAAAGTCTGGGACTCACCTACGAAACCTATCTACGACTTGTACATTGAATGACGGACCGTCCTGGTGAACCGTTGAAAATTACAGAAAACTTAACATTTTTGAAAACTTGCCTAGCCAACCACGGACCAGACCTACGGTCCATGGGTCACTCCGTTGGACTGGCACCTAATTCTTACAAAAGCTACAAATTCTAGCCTTTCCGAATCCGAGGTGTTACAATCCCTCCCCCTTGGGAACATTCGTCCTCGAATGGGATTCGAGACATCATAAGGAAGGTAGAAACATAAGCTAACAACCCATCGTGCATGTGACTACATAAATGCACATATCCGAGGATGAAACATCGACTCCAAGCTAAAGCATGTTCAAAACATCATATCATGAAGTCTATATGCAACTCATACTCAAATGCACATAAACAAGTAGAAATCAATCAAGTAAACTCATTTTCTTCAAATTCTAAGCTTTTCATGAATCATGCATAATGGGGTAATCATGGAAATATCTAAGACACATGACACCTAAGGAGTAAACCATGAGGATACCTCAAGCTTGAGTAGGGACGAAGGAAAAAATATGAGGATATCGGGACATCATATCGGCCTCGGCCTCCCAAGAAGCACCCTCAACTAACTGATTCCTCCAAAGAACTTTCAAGGAAGCAACTTATTTATTTCCCAACTTCTTAATTTGTCGGTCTAAAATCTCAATTAGAACTTCCTCATAAGAAAGATTCTCCTTAACTCCCAAATCTTCTATGGGGACTATAGATGTCGGATCTCCAACATATTTCTTCAACAAGAAGACATGAAAAACTGGATGTACTAATGCTAACGCTCTAGGCAATTCAAGTTCATAAGCGACCTTGCTAATTCACCTAAAAATATGATATGGGCCCACATAACTGGGACTAAGTTTTCCTTTCTTCCCAAACCTTATTACACCCTTCATTGGGTGAAATTTTCAAGTAAACCCAATCATTTACCTCAAACTTAGGATCTCTTCTTCTAACATCGGCATATGACTTTTGTCGACATTGAATCATTTTCAACCTTTCTCTAATAAGCCGAACTTTCTCCATAGCCTCATGAACCAACTCGGGTCCTAACAAAGAAACTTCACCCACCTCAAACCAACCTATAGGAGATCTACACCTCCTACCATAAAGAGCCTCAAATGGAGCCATACCAATACTTGAATGATAGCTATTATTAAATCCAAACTCAATCAAAGGCAAGCGATTATCCCAATTACCCTTGAAGTGAATAACACATTCTCTCAACATACCTTCCAAAGTTTCGATAGTACGCTCCACTTTCCCACCGGTTTGTGGATGAAAGGCCGCACTAAGCTTAACATGAGTACCAAGACCCTTTTGGAAATATTTCCAAACTTGAGAATTGAATTGGGTACCACGGTCGGAGATAATGGATAAGGGAACTCCATGCAACCTCACCATTTCCTTTAAGTACAACTTGGCATAGTCCTCCGTCGAATAAGAAACCTTGAAGGGAATGAACTGAGCCGATTTCGTCATCTGATCTACAATAACCCAAATCGAGTCATGTTGTCACCGGCTGCGAGACAACCCAACAACGAAGTCCATGTTCAAGTCCTCCCACTTCAGAGTAGGAATACTAATGTCTTGGGATAAACCTCCCTGCTTTTGATGCTCAAATTTGAATTGTTGACAATTGGGACACTTCACCACAAATTCCGCAGTATCTTTCTTCATCCCATTCCACCAATAGATCTCCCGCAAGTCACGGTTCATCTTGGTGGTTCCCGGGTGAATAAAATATCAAGAACTATAGACTTCTGACAAGATCTGTTCTCTCAAGTCATCTACATTACAAACACACAAACGAACTTGATATCGAAGTACACCATCTCCCCCTTGGGAGAAAGCCTCTACAGACTTTTTAAGCACCGCTTCCATTAATTCCACCAAAGTTTGATCAAGACCTTGCTTGGGCTTCACATCAGCCACAAAAGATGATTCTGAACCGTTATGAACCACTATACTACCCTTGGTAGAGTCAACTAACTAAACATCCAATCGGGCCAATCCATGAACATTCCGAACTAACTCTTTCTTATCGTCCTCTATGTGAGAAACACTACCCATCGATAATCGACTAAGGGCATCCGCCACCACATTCGCCTTACCGGGGTGATAGAGAACACTCATGTCATAGTCTTTCAATAATTCAAGCCTTCTCCTTTGGTGAAGATTCAAATCTTTCTGATTAAACACATAATGCACACTCTTGTGGTCAGTTAAAACATCTACATGAACACCATACAAGTAATGCCTCCAAATATTTAAGGCAAAAACAACCGCCGCTAGTTCAAGGTCATGGGTTGGATAATTCTTTTCATGAATCTTAAGTTGCCTTGAAGCGTAGGCAATGCCTTTCCCATTTTGCATAAGGACACATCCTAACCCAATTCTCGAGGCATCGCAATAAACGACAAAACCATCTGTCTCTTCTGGTAAGTCAACACCGGAGCTGAAGTAAGTTGAATACTCTTTTCACACTCTTCCGACCATATGAACTTAACCTTCTTTTGATTCAATGCTGTCAACGGAGAAGTAATCGAAGAAAACCCTTCAACAAACCTTCTATAGTAACCGACTAGACCCAAGATATTCCTAATATCTAAAGGGGTTAGAGGTCAAGGCCAACTTTTGACCGCATCCGTCTTCTTAGGATGTATCTCAATACCCTTGCCAGAAATAATATGCCCAAGAAAAGCCACAGACTTAGCCAAAACTCACATTTACTAAACTTTGCAAAGATTTGTTGGTACTTGAGGACTTGCAACACAATCCTCAAATGATTGGTATGCTCGTCTTCACTTCTCGAATAGACTAATATGTCATCAATGAACGCAATCACAAACATGTCAAGGTACTGTCTAAACACCCTATTCATCAAATCCATACATACCACCGGAGCATTGGTCAAACCAAATGACATTACCAAAAACTCATAATGACCATACTGAATTCAAAAATCCATCTTCAGAATATCATCTTCTTTCACCCTCAATTGGTGATAACCCGACCGGAGGTCAATCTTAGAGAAGTAACTTGCTCCTTGAAGTTGATCAAACAAATCATCTGTCTTTGGAAGAGGGAACTTATTCTTAATGGTTACCTTGTTAAATTGCCGGTAGTCGATACACATACGGAGCGAACCATCTTTCTTTATAACAAACAAAACTGGAGCACCCCATGGAGAGATACTTGGTCGGATGAAACCCTTATCCAACAAATCTTTCAATTGATCCTTTAATTCCTTAAGTTCTGCCAGGGCCATACGATAAGGAGGAATAGAGATAGGTTGCGTATCTGGGAGAAGGTCAATACCAAAGTCTATTTTCCTTTTGGGAGGAATACCGGTTAAATCATCTGGAAACACTTCCGGAAACTCATTAAAAATAGGGACCGAATCAAGAGTAGAGGTCTCGAAATCTATACCCCTTACCCTAACTAGATGATAAATGCAACCCTTAGAAATTATCTTTCTAGCTTTATGACAAGAAACAAACTGACCCTTAGGCATAGAGTTTCCCCCTTTCCACTCTAGGATGGGTTCATTTGGAAACTGAAACTTGACTACACGGGTTGTACAATCTATAGAACCATAACATGCATGCAACCAATCCATACTAAGGATAACATCAAAATCTAGAATATCAAGTTCTACGAGGTCAACAATAGTGACTCTATGGAATAAGGAGATGGGACACTTTCTATAGACCCTCTTAGCCACAACAGAATCACCAACGGGAATAGAGACAGAAAAAAGATCTAACAACACATTTGGAAGAATATCAAACCTCATAGCCACATATGGCATCACAAAATAAAAGGTAGAACCAGTGTCAAGTAAAGCATAAACATCAAGTTGGAAGACTTTCAACATACCGGTAACCACATCGGGAGAACCCTTTTGTTCACCACAAGCGTGAAGTACATAAAATCTATTTTGCTTCTGACTTCCACTAGGATCAGATGAAGGATTAGGTTGAGCCGATCGACAACTATCTCCCTCATTCTTAGCAACTCAGGACAATCCCTTATCTTGTGGTCCATCTTACCACAACCAAAGCAAGGATTGGAACCCGTGAGACATCTACCCTCATGCTTCCTTCCATACTTAGCACAAGTAGGCAATGAAGATCCACTACCATTTCCTCCTTGAGGCTTAGGGTTAGGCACCCTATCTTTGTTGAACTTAGAAGGGGCATTGGAGGAACCTTATCCGGAGAACCATTGTCAAAACATGGGACGAACATGCCCATCGGACCATGAATGTGAGAAGTTACCATCACCGTTCTTAGCCCTCTTTGCCTCCCTATACCTTTCCTTGAGTTTCTCCTCTTCGATTATTGAGCATGAACCATGAAATGAGAAATGTCCATATCATTGAAAAGCATAGCGGTACGACATTCCTTAACCACCATCTCGGACACAGCCGAAAAAAACTTACTCATCATTCCCTAGGATCGACAATCATAGTAGGGGCATATCTAGACAACTGTGTGAACTTCAAAGCATATTCCTTCACACTCATATTTCCTTGACGAAGGTTGATGAACTCAATCACCTTTTCCTCCCTCATCTCAAGGGGAAAGAGCCTATCAAGGAACGCAACTTTAATTTTTTCCCAATCAAGAGGACCTGCATCTTCTACTCTACCTTCTTTTCATTGGTTGAATCATATTTGAACAACACCCTTAAGTTGATAAGTGGCCAATTCCACCTTTACCATGGGTGTAACACCTCGGAACCTAGTGAGATAAGAATTGAGCCAAGTGGGAGGTCACTAGCCCTTCACGGAGCCAAGGCACCCTTCATGGATCCCCTCACGGGCCGTGAAGTGCACCACGACTCTTGGTGGTGCTCGTGGACCCTCACAGTGAGTGGCCAACTGGAGATCACCTCCCACGACTACCAAGACGGCTCGTGGTAGGGACCACGAGTCGTAGTGATGACCGTGAAGGGAGGAAGTAGCTACCCAAAAGACAGCCTCCTCCCACGAGCCACTTAACGGCTTGTGAAGGCCTTGACGACTCATGGAGGTGGGCGTGTAGGGTGAAGGGTTTGAGGGGTGGCAATCCAAGACACTGGTCAAGGACCACGGCTGGAACCACGGCTCGTGAGAGCCTCAACGGCTCGTGAAGAGCTTCGTGAAGGTGGGTTGTCAGTTTTTAATTTAGGGGCTTATGAGACTTTTTCCAGATATCCTTGTAACATAGCTATGTCATTTTACCCAAGCCTAGGACCCCTATATAAGTGATTTTAACCTCAAAACTCACCCATTCAAGTCATTTTTCTAAAAACCCAAAAGAAAAACTAAAGTTCTTCCTCTCCAAATATTTCTCTCTCTAAAACTTGAAGAAGAAGAAGAAGAAGAAGAAGAAGAAGAAGAAGAAGCTAGGGCTCAAGTTCAAGTATCCATTCTCCATTGTTGTGGGCTCTGATAGCAAGGTATGATAGCTTTATTCAACCATGGAATCCTTGCATCCATTGAGCCCCTAAGTTCCTCAATTCAAAAGTAGAAATTCCCCAATTTGAGTTAGGGTTTTCTTCTAAGTTGTGGGTCTTTATGAATGTTGATCCAATTGATTGAATTATGATTGTTTATGCATGAATTGAGAGGATTAACTATTTTTAGGATGAATTTTCATGTACCAATGCTTTACCTATGTATCTAAGATGAAATTGATGTAAATGAGTTTTAATCTATGAAAGGAGAATTTATGGATTTAGGTGTATTTTTATAGGATAAATAAGGTACATTATTAATTGCTTTGAGATTGAAGCATATATGATGATTATGATATGAATTTCTTTGAAATTGAAGCATATATGATGATTATGATATGTATTGCTTTGAGAGTGAAGCATATGTTATGAATTGTTGATTATTGATGTAATTGTTGTGGAAGGGATAGTTGCCCACTTGATTTGCTTATGCATGAATGTGAAAGGCTTTCTCACATTGAATGATTCTAGGTTGAAAGGATTGCTCACCTAAAATGAATCTAAGATAAAGGCTATGAAATTGATGAGGCTAGGGGTGATTACCCATGACCTATAAATGAAACGGATATGAGGCGATTACCCATATTCTTTAGAATATAATAAGAGGCTATTACCCTTATTCCTTAAAGTTGAACAAGAGGCAACTACCCACGTTCCTATAATGTAAATTGGACAAGAGGAGAGTACCCATGATCCTTTATAGAAAGACAAGACGCGAATACCCATGTCACATGATGTTGGACTAGGGGCGACTACCCATGATCCTAAGTAAAAGGACTAGAGGCGAATACACATGATCCCATAGTAAGTTGGACAAGAGGCGACTACCCATGATCCTTTATAGTAAGGCAAGAGGCGATTCTCCATGTCTATAAAAGATAAGCTAGACTATGTTATGATAGGTGATGAGCTTGGATTGTTGCTTGAGTTTACCATCCATGATGAGTAAGACTAGTAGCAGATTACCCATGTCTTGAATAAGTATGAATTGAGGTTACTTCAAGAAGTATTCCTTATATGTTGAATGATCTATTATATGCATTGAATATGCCTTATGACTTAGCCAATTATGGAAGTATGCACGTTCTTAGGAAATCTATGAAATATTTTAAGGATGCTTTGAGAGTAAAGTATTAATGATGATGTTGATGTTCTGTTGTTGAAGGGATTTTCTCATATACACATGAAAGAATGATTGTAAAAGGTTTTCTCACATAGTAAGGATTCTAAGATTGAAAGGTCATCTCATCTAATTGAATCAAAGATTAAGAGCTATCCTAATGAAACCTAGCTTGGATTAGTTATTGAATGATACCTTTCAATGGATAATGACCTAGCTTGGATTGGCAAGATGACGTACCCTTCCATGGATAATAAAAACAAGTAAGAAATGACTATTCCATGGGATTTATGCTTAGCACCGAGAGGATATTGAGATGGAAGCTCTCCCATTAGTAGAGGTCGGGTTTCTAGAAGCAATCACCTTATCCTTTACGTATGTGCCCCCATAGGATGATTGTCTAGATAGACATTAGCTAGTGGATCCACCTAAGCTAAAAGTTCATGGTACTTACCTTGACAAGTAGGACAACTCTTTTCGGTGTGGGAGACACCGGGGGATCATGTTATAGCTCACATGGTCTTTATGTCTGTTCAGGCTACTTCCCACAATAATAATGAACTAAGGTTACTTCAAGAAGTATCTCACATGTATTAAAAGGTTTACTGATGTTAGCTTGCATTGACCATATTTTATGACTTATGTTTTCTAACCCTCTTATATCATGTTTTAGTTTGGTCAATTGCATGTCATGAAAGGTCCTAATTTAGTATGATTTAAATGTTTTATGCATAGCTATCATAATTGGTATATTGTTTTGTACTAACGCATACTCTTGCCTACATTTCTCCAAATGTAGGGTCTGACAGTCAGGGTTCTCAGTTTCGTGGCTAGTGGTTGATTACGAGGTTCCCGAGCTTTGGTGAGTCCTCATGCTTCGAGGATGGAGTTTTATGCTTTAAATTTCTTTTATATTTCCAGTTTTGGACATGGTGTATGGGCTAGGACCAATTTCATTCTATTGTACTACATGGCTAATGAGACAAGTGTTTTAGACTTCCGATTTACTTTTATAAAAACCTTTAAACTTGAAATATTGTCTTTACATCTATTGTTCTATTTCTTATGTTATGAATTCTAAGTTGCTTGTATGGGGCCTCACGGGTTCCTATACGCCATGTTACATCTAGGGTGTACCCCTGGGTCATGACAAACTTGGTAATCAGAGCACAAGGTTTAGAATGGTCCTAGGATTTCTCATAAGCCACGTCGAGTAGTCTTGTTCATGAGTGTGAAGCATGCCACATTTATGAATGAGAGGCTACAAGATGTTTAGGAAACTTGACTTCTTTCATTACTCTAAAATCGTGCGATAGAGTTTAACTCTAAAAGGTCTCTCTCCTAATCCTTATCCGATGCTCTACATGATATGGCTACTCGCGGAGCTTATGCTATAAGAAATGTGAGGTAGAATGAGAAACAAGAAGCTCCTCCCCAAGCTCCACAAGTTCTGGTCGATCCTTTGGTCGAACAAGTGACTAATGTGGAGTTTAGGGCTGCTTTTCAAGTGTTGGCTCAAGCCGTGACGACCCAAGCCAATAGAGAGGTTGTGGTTCCCATGAACCCAAATGTGGGTACGACGACATCTAGAGTGAGGTACTTCACTAAGATGAATCCTCCGGAGTTTCATAGTTCTAAGGTTGAGAAAGATCCTGAAGAGTTCATTGATGAGGTTTATAAGGTGCTGATGATCATGGGAGTGACGCCGGTGGAAAAAGCAGAGTTGGCTACTTATCAACTCAAAGGTCTTGCTCTTGATTGGGAGAAGTTTAAGGCCGCTTTTTTTTTTATAGTTTCTTTTCCGTTGAGATGAGGGAAGCAAAGGTGCTTGAGTTCATCAACCTTCGTCAAGGAAGTATGAGTGTCAGGGAATATGCTTTGAAGTTCACACAATTTTCTAAATATTCTCCAACAATGGTTGCCGATCCTAGGGAAAGGATTAGTAAGTTCATTTTGGGTGTTTCCGAAATAGTGGTTAAAGAGTGTCGTACCGTCATGCTCATTTATGATATGGAGATCTCTCATCTCATGGTTTATGCTCAACAGATTGAAGAGGAGAAACTTAAGGAAAATTCTAGGGAGACAAAGAGGGCTAAAACTGGTGAAGGTAATTTCTCTCACGCAAGGTCCGATGGACATGGTCTTCTTAGGTTTCGACAAAGGTTTTCCAGTCAAGGTTCCTCCAATGCTCCTCCTAAGTTCAACTAAGATAGGGTGTCTAACCCTAAGCCTCAAAGAGGGAATGGTATTGGATCTGCATTGAATATGTCTACTTGTGCTAGGTGTAGGAAGAAGCATGAGGCTAAGATCCTAGCACGCACAGATGGTTGCTTCAGTTGTGGTAAAAGTAGTCATAAGATGAGGGATTTCCCAATGTTCACGGCTAAAGAAAGAGAGGGCAAGAAAGCTCCTCCTAGTTGTTTGGGTTCTAATGCTCCCAAGAAAAACTGATTCTATGCACTTCATACTCGTGGTGAGCAAGAGGGTTCTCCCGATGTGGTTACTGGTATGTTGAAAGTTTTTTAACTTGATGTTTATGCTTTACTTGATCCCGGTGCTACTTTTTATTTGGTGACGCCATATGTGGCTATGAGGATTGATGTTCTTTCGGATGTGTTGTTAGATCCTTTTTATGTCTCTACTCATGTTGGTGATTCTATTGTGGCTAAGAGGGTCTATAGAAAGTGTCCCGTCTCCTTGTCCCATAGAGTTAATCTTGTTGACTTGGTAGAGCTTGATATGCTAGACTTTGATGTTATCCTTGGTATGGATTGGTTGCACTCATGTTATGTTTCTATTGATTGTAGAACTCGTGTAGTCAAGTTTCAGTTCCCAAATGAGCCTTTCCTAGAGTAGAAAGGGAGAAATTATATGCCTAAGGGTCAGTTTTTTTCTTGTCTTAAAGCTAGAAAGATGATTTCTAAGGGTTGCATTTACCATCTAGTTAGGGTGAGGGATGTAGATTCTAAAACCCCTACTCTTGAGTCGGTCCCCATTGTTAATGAGTTTCCGTAAGTGTTCCTAGATGACTTACTCGGTATTCCTCCCGAAAGAAAAATAGACTTCAGTATTGACCTTCTCCCAGATACGCAACCTATTTCTATTTTTCCTTATCGTATGGCTCCTGCAAAATTAAATGAGTTGAAAGAACAATTGAAGTATTTCTTAGATATGGGTTTCACCCGACCGAGTATCTCTCCATGGGGTGCTCCAGTGTTGTTTGTTAGAAAGAAAGATGGTTCTCTTCGTGTGTGTATTGACTACCGTCAGTTGAACAATGTGACCATTAAGAATAAGTATCCTCTTCCGAGGATAGATGATTTGTTCGACCAACTTTAAGGAGCAAGTTATTTCTCTAAGATTGATCTTCGGTTGGGCTATCACCAATTGAGGGTGAAGGAAGATGACATTTTGAATATGACTTTTTGAACTCGGTATGGTCATTATGAGTTTTTTGTAATGTCGTTTGGGTTGACTAATGCTCCGGCGGGGTTTATGGATGTGATGAATAAAGTGTTTAGACAATACCTTGACATGTTTGTGGTTGTGTTCATTTATGATATATTGATTAATTCGAGAAGTGAGAATGAGAATATTGATCATTTGAGGATCGTGTTGCAAATTCTTAAGGACCAACAACTCTTCACAAAGTTTAGTAAATGTGAGTTTTGGCTATGGTCCGTAGCTTTTTTTGGTCATATTGTTTGAAATAAGGGTATTGAGGTGGATCCTAAGAAGACGGATGCGGCCAAGAGTTGGCCTAGACCTCTATCCCCTTTCTATGTTAGAAGTTTCTTGGGCTTAGCCGGTTACTACAGAAGGTTTATCGAGGGGTTCTCTTCGATTGCCTCTCCTTTGACGGCTTTGACTCAAAAGAAGGCTAAGTTCATATGGTCCGAAGCGTGTGAGAAGAGTTTCTAAGAGTTGAAAGATAGACTTACTACCGCTCCAGTGTTGACTTTACCGGAAGGAATATATGATTTTGTGGTTTATTGTGATGCCTCTAGAATCGGGCTAGGGTGTGTGCTTATTCAAAATGAGAAGGTTATTGCCTATGCCTCAAGGCAACTTAATATTCATGAAAAGAATTATCATACCCATGACCTTGAGCTAGCGGCGGTTGTTTTTGCCTTTAAGATTTGGAAACATTATTTGTATGGTGTGCATGTAGATGTGTTTACCGACCATAAGAGCTTGCAATATGTGTTTAATTAGAAGGATCTAAATCTTCGCCAAAGAAGGTGGCTTGAGTTATTGAAGGATTATGATATGAGTGTTCTCTATCACCCCGGTAAAGCAAATGTGGTGATGGATGCTCTTAGTCGGTTATCTATGGGTAGTGTTGCCCATATTGAAGAAGATAAGAAGGAGTTGGTCCGTAATGTTCATAGATTGCCCCGATTGGGTGTTCAATCAGTGGACTCTACCAAGGGTAGTGTTATGATTCACAATGGTTCATAATCATCTTTAGTGGAGGATGTTAAAGGCAAGCAAGGTCTTGATCCAATTTTGGTTAACTTAAAAGAAGCGGTGTACTTAGATATCAAGGTCATTTTTGTGTTCCAAATGTGGATGACTTGAGGAAACAAATCTTGTCAGAAGACCACAGTTCTTGGTATTCCATTCATCCGGGAGCCACCAAGATGTACCATGATTTACGAGAGGTCTATTGGTGGAATGGGATGAAGAAGGATATTGCGGAATTTTTGACTAAGTGTCCAAATTATCAACAAGTGAAAGTTGAGCATAAAAAACTGGAAGGTTTGTCCCAAGACATTAGCATTCCTACTTAGAAGTGGGAAGATGTGAATATGGATTTTATTTTTGGTTTGCCTTGCACCCGGTGACAACATGACTCGATTTGGCTTATAGTAGATCGGATGACGAAATCGGCTAATTTTAATCCCGTCAAGTTTTCCTATACGACGGAGGATTATGCTAAGTTGTACTTGAGAGAAATGGTAAGGTTACATGGAGTGCCTTTGTCCATTATTTCCAATCGTGGTACCCAATTCACTTCTCAGTTTTGGAAGTCTTTCCAAAAGGGTCTTGGTATTTGTGTTAAGTTTAGTACGAACTATCATCCCCAAACCGATGGGCAAGCAAAGCGTACTATCCAAACTTTGGAAGACATGTTAAGAGCTTGTGTGATTGATTTTAAGGGCAATTGGGATGACCATTTGCCATTGATTGAGTTTGCTTATAACAATAGCTATCACTCAAGTATTGGTATGGCTCCATTTAAGGCATTGTATGGTAGAAGGTGTAGATCTCCTATAGGCATTGGATTGGCAAGATGACGTGCCCTTCCATGGATAATAAGAAAAAGTAAGAAATGACTATTCCATGGGATTTATGCTTAGCACCGAGAGGATATTGAGATGGAAGTTCTCTCGTTAGTAGAGGTCGGGTTTCTAGAAGAAATCTCCTTATCCCTTACCTATGTGCCCCCATAGGATAATTGTCTAGATAGACATTAACTAGTAGATCCACCTAAGCTAGAAGGTCATGGTCCTTACCTTGGCAAGTAGGACAACCCTTTTCAGAGTGGGAGACACTGGGGGATCATGTTATAGCTCACATGGTCTCTATGTCGGTTAAGGCTAATTCCCACAATAATAATGAACTAAAGTTACTTCAAGAAGTATCTCACATGTTTTCAAAGGTTTAATGATGTTAGCTTGCATTGATCATATTTTATGATTTATGTTTTCTAACCCTCTTATATCATGTTTTAGCTTGATCAATTACATGTCATGAAATGTCCTATTTTAGTATGACTTAAATGTTTTATGCATAGCTATCATACTTGGTACATTGTTTTGTAATAACGCATACTCTTGCCTATATTTCCAAAAATGTAGGGTCCGACAGTCAGGGTTCGTAGTTTCATGGCTAGTGGTTGATTACGAGGCTCCCAATATTTGGTGAGTCCTCATGCTTCGAGGACTGAGTTTTATTCTTTCTGTTTCTTTGATACTTCCAATTTTGGACATGATGTATGGGCTAGGCCCAATTTCATTCTATTGTACTAGATGTCTTATGAGACAAGTGTTTTAGACTTCTGCTTTACTTTTATAAAAACCTTTAAACTTCAAATATTGTCTTTACCTCTATTATTCTATTTCTTATGTTATGAATGCTAAGTGGCTTGTAAGGGTCCTCTCGGGGTCCTATACGCCATGTTACATCTAGGGTGTACCCCTGGGTCGTGACACTTCTCAGTTTTTGAAGTCTTTCCAAAATGGTATTGGCACTAAAGTTAAGCTTAGCACGACTTTTCTTCCACAAATCGATGGGCAAGCGGAGCGTACTATCCAAACTTTGGAAGATATGTTGAGAGCGTGTGTCATCGATTTCAAGGAAAATTGGGATGATCACTTGCCTTTGATTGAGTTTGCTTATAATAATAGCTATCACTCAAGTATTGGTATGGCTCCGTTTGAGGCTCTTTATGGAAAGAGGTGTAGAGCGCCTATAGGTTGGTTTGAGGTGGGTGAAGTCGTCTTGATAGGACCCGAGTTAGTTCATGAGGCTATGGAAAAAGTCTGACTTATTAGAGAAAGGTTGAGAACAGCCCAAAGTCGACAAAAGTGCTATGGCTATGGAAGAGATCTTGAGTTTGATGTTCATGATTGGGTTTACTTGAAAATCTCACCCATGTAGGGTGTAATGAGATTTGGGAAGAAAGGAAAGCTTAATCCCCATTATGTTAGGCCCATATCAGATTTTGAGACATGTAGGTACGGTTGCTTATGAGATTGTGTTGCCTAATGATTTGGCATTATTGCATCCGGTTTTCCATGTCTCTATGTTGAAAAAGTGTGTTGGAGATCGACATCGATAGTCCCCTTAGTAGGTTTGTGAGTTAATGAGAATATCTCTTATGAAGAAGTTCCGGTTGAGATTTTAGATCAGCAAGTTAAGAAATTGAGAAACAAAGAAGTTACTTCCGTAAAGGTGTTGTGGAGGAATCAATTAATTGAGGGTGCTACTTGGGAGGCCGAGGCCGATATGATGTCCCGATATCCTCATCTTTTTCCTTCTACTCCTATTCTAGCTTGAGGTATTGAATTCCTCATGGTTTAGTTTTCTTTGGTGTCATGTGTTTTAGATATTCCCATGATTCATCATTTTATGCATGTTCATGAAAAACTTGAATTTTGAAAGAAATGAGTTTATATGATTGATTTTCCTCATGTTGTTGTGCATAGAGTATGAGTTGTCTATAGACTTCATGAGATGAATTGTTGAACATGCTTTAGCAGGGAGTTAATATTTCCTCCTGGGATATATGCTTTTGAGTACGAATTGCATATAGGCTCCATGAGATGATGTTGAGCGTTGATTAACGTTTCAAGCACACCTCATCCAATTCTAGGTGCGAATGATCGTTAAGCAGTATAAAACCCAACAAATGAGTCGGGGTCTAATCCCACAGGGAGCGGTACGTGTTCAAATTCAATTAATAAGTACAAATGTGATCTAACTAGCTATAGGAATAGATATAATCGGAAAAAGATATATCAAATAAAAGGGGTGACATAAATGTCAAATGGGGGTTTTTGGGTTTTCAAATTATCAACTACAATTAGTCAAAAAGCAATGAGATAACAATAAGGAGAGGAATTCTTGGGATGTGATCAATTATAGGTGAAGTTCGATATATGGGTAATTGATAATACTAGCACATAGATAAATATCAATCGGTAGGCTAGACTAGAATTGAAATAGCTTTCTCTTGAACAACTATTCCGCTTCAAGTGATTTCTCTCGAACATCAACAAGCATAGCAATTAAGAACAACCCAAAACTTTAATGCATCTTCTCTCTCGAGCAAGATGGGTAAGACTGGATTTAGGATTCACTCTCTCGAGCTGAATCTATATCAACCTAATACATACAAATCATTAATCAATAATTTTAGTCCTAAAACCTCTCTCTCGAGCAAGCCAAGAACACTAAAATAGAACTGCATTTGCAACTATAATTCTTAAATTAAACCACAATCAATGATTAAACCCACTTCAAAATACCATTTAGACTAGTAATTAACAATACCCACAAACTAATTCAATCCATAATCACATGATCACACCCCAAGAATTAAGGTTTTAGCCGAACATCATAAAAAGATAAAAACCGTTACCGAATCGATTAGCCATCAACTGGGTAAGAGGAATTCAAGATTTACAATGCTCCAATTCAAAGAAAATTAGAAACTCACTTGTGAAATCTCCAAGTTGAGTCTCAAAACCCTCAAGTCTACTAAGAAAACTTCAAGAGAAAACTGGTCTACACTAAATTGGATTCTCCAAGTCTATAAAAATTTGATCCTAAATTACCTGTTTAAAACTAGTTTATAGTCGACGAAAATAGCCACGAAGGGCCGTTTGGCGGAGTAATTCAGGCTCGCCAAACCACTCGGTGAGCCGCCCATTGATCTCTTCCATCGCCTATTTGTCTTGGCACTCAACATCCTCAAGTCCTGTAACTTTGGGCGATCTCTCTTTGCATCACGGAACTGCTCGGCGATCCGCCGACTGCTCCTTTTCATCGCCGACTTGGTTCTTTCCTTCAGGGCTTGGCACACTGGAACTTTAGGCTGTCTGATGGCCATTCGGCGATTCGCCAAATGACCTTGGCGTTCACCAGGTTTGCCTTTCTTCATTTCTTCAGCTTGTTTTGTTCCTTTTTGCCTGTTAGTGTCGTTGCTTTGCTTCTCAATCCATATACCTGAAAATCAAGGCATTAACATCAGTTTATAGCATAATTTAGGCATTTGAGGACACTAAATCTATCAAAACAAAGCTCTAAATGAGTCCAAATCTCGGACTCATCAACACCCCCAACCTAAACTTTTGCTTGTCCTCAAGTAAAACTCAAGTTCAGCAGTTCAAAAGGGATGCCTCAAACAGTGCTACATAAGACTCAACATGAATGCACACAACAAGACTCAACTTACTTATGCAATGATCAATTGTGCACTCAAAGATTCAAATTGCGACTCACCATATCAAAGATGCTCAAGTTCACAATTCTTGCTTCAAATGCAAGTTCAAGCTTAACACGGGTACTCAAATGCCCTCACAACAAAGATGATTCCATATTCACACAAAGTTCTACAACAATTTATAGTTCTGGAATCACATACGACTCTCACACTCACAAAAATGAACACATGCATGACTTCACCAATAGGTTTGCCCTTATTTTCCAATGAACACTCGTTTCAGCTCACTCAAGATCACAAAGGTCTTTTCAAGGCTTTTAATGGGGCTCAGTCTACATGTATGGTCATTTAGGCTCATTGGCTTTCACCCTCATGAAGTGTGGCCTGAACATCACATTCTTCCCTTTGTTTAACATTTCAAACATGCTCATAATCCACCCCATTATTAAACTTCTAATGAATTACCGGACACCCCATTTCTTTTGCAATTTTCATCACTTATTTCACAACTTTTTCATTCTTTTTCATTGCTTCTTTTCTCCTTTATATTTTATTTTTTTAACATGGAGGGGTTCCATCTTTTTCAAAACCATTCTCATAGGGGGATTTTTCACACTTCTTGAATTACCTTCTCTTTTCACCACACCCCCAACTTAGGCTTTTGGCCTAAGTTGGCTATTCAAACAAAACCACACTTCATGAGAGTTATGGGTGAATGGATAAGGAGGGGTCACAATTGTTCAACTTTCTTCCAAGAAAAGGGTAAGGCTAAATAGGGTTCAAGCAAGGTTCACACATCCCGCAAGGTTCACACATCTCGCAAGGTTGGCCACAAAAGAGGTATATTGTCAAATTATTTCACTCTTCAAAATCGTTGCCTAAGATCATTTCAAGTGCTTGCCTCACTTAGTCAACTGGACCAACGGGGAAAATTCTAGGTGTTATCACACAATGATTCAAAGTAAGCTCATCACACAAGGCATTGGCACCAATATCAAACAAGACTCCACACTTTCAAGCTAGTGTGCAATGTTCATTAGAAGAGACTCATTCGATAACCGGCTAGTCTCTACGAGATGCTAAAAGTTCACACATTGTCTATGCAACTTCATTGGCCTCATCGTAGCCGCACATTCATTTCGTTCAATTAAGAGCACTATTTAAGTCATCAGTATTGATCATAATCGAAATTCAAATTTACACAAGAACAACCATAATCACACACATAAGAGGTGGCATAAAATTTAAAAATAGGTCAAATCCATTTCCATTCAAAACAAGAAGCCACAAGCTCAAACATCCACAAGATTCAGATTCAAACACAATTATAGATCACAAAACACACTATAAAAATAAAAATTCAATCACAAGAGGTAGGTATGGAAATACCTCACCCCACCTACAAAAGTTCTCAAATGCAACTAAAATAACATCAATCAATAAAAACAACAGAGATGGAGGTAAAGAATGATCCTGTCTACTCAGTCGCTCCATCTGTCAGGGCATCAGAGCCCGGTGTAGCATCCACACTAGCTCCACTGGGGCCTGCCATAGAAGTATCCCTCAAGGAGGCCTGTCGGGTAGTCTCAATCATGGCACCCTCTAGGTCTGCCAGATCATCATAGACAGCTGCATCTTGCTCCTCAAGCTACTCCTCATCGGTCTCGGCCTCAGACTCATCAAAAATAACATCCTCTATAATATCATCTCTGGTGGTAGCCGGAGGTACCTCAGCGTGGGCTGGAATCTCAGCAATCGGATCCTCAGGGATCTTAAATGACCCAAACAGTGAAGTGAAGTCTGTGGACTTAAGATGGTCCACATCCTTACAAAGCTCAGAAACCTTGGCTTTCAAAGTTGTAACCTCAGTAGTCATCCCTTGTCCTCTCTCACAAGTCACTACTCTCGCAGTGAGAGAATCAATGGAAACCTGAAGAGGTGTGAGTGCAGTTATGATGGCTCATGCAATCATCCAGGGCACCTCAGTCTCCAGCCGGGAAGCCCACACATCGGCAGAATGGGCTAGGTGCCCGATCTTGAGGAGCATGGCCTGAGTGATCGGAGGCCTGGAGGCAATGGTACCTGAAGCAGCTCTAGGAGGCTGGGAAGGAGTGGAAGTAGATGTACCTGAAGGCCCGGAGGTCGTAGTAGGCAAAGATACCTCTGCAGGTATAGAATCAAGATCAACCTCTGGGGATGTGTCCATCAGAGCTACTCTCCTCCTATCCACCTCGTCCCATGTGTACTCGGCCTCTATTCACCGGATGTCGGCTGAGGATGTGAGTGTGACCTCAACATCCCTCTTCTCGTCATGATGAACTCCAGCCCGCCGACACAACTCTATAATAAGTACTAGGAATGGAAGGGGTGTCTGGCACTGTTTGGTCCTCATGGCCATCTCCTACTCTATGATTAATCCTAATTTTAAACTCTTCCTGGTCATAAGAGAGCCGAGACAGTCCGCCTTTGGGTGGCGCAGAATGGACTCGTTCTGCGACGACATGATAGAGCTGCTAATGAATCCAAACCACCCAGAGAAAGTTGGTCAGCCACTCCCTTATTCACCGAATTGAGGCTTCTATAGAAATATTGCAGCATCACATTATTGGGAAGTCCATGAGTTGGGCATTGCAACACCATCTTCTTAAACCTCAACCAAGTCTCATGGATTGGCTCACCTTCCAAATGCTTGAAGCTTTGGATACTATCCCTAAGAGTCATCATCTTTGAAGGGGGAAAGAATCGCACTTGGAATGCAGTAATGAACTTGTCCCACGAAGTAATAGAATCTCTTGGCAACTCAGTCAACCACTTACTTGCCTCTCCCATTAGAGAAAATGGGAACAAGCTCAATCAGACCGATTCTTGAGATATGTTCTTAAATGAGAACTATCATATTGACTTTCTCTCACCCTATTTCTAAAGATAGATAGAAAGGGTTGGAGAAAATGACTTTCTGAAATTCTCTCCTTTCTAAAGCTGCGCAAGGCGGCCCCCCAGAACAAACCCCACCCCTCTTTGTCATGCACAGACATCAACAAAAATTCTGATATGCTCATGGGGATCCTCATGAGCTAGCCCACCAAACAAACCTTTCAGTTGAAGGAGCTGAAGCATAGTGCTTGTCATGTGAAATACAACGTTCCCTTCAGCTGGAGGCAAACGGATGGCCCCAAAACCACCCATTTGGGCTGGGTCATTGACATCGTTGAGGTTGCCGACATCATCTTGGTGGCCCACTTGGCTACCATTACTTCCATTAACGCTCATTTCCTCCTCTGTTTTAACAAGCAACAAAAATCAAAAAATAAAAATAAGTAGATTCAACTATAACTACAAATATCACAATTCAACTTCAATAAAAGAATTTTAAACAACACCACACCTCGGCAGCAGCACCATTTTGATTAACGTTTCAAGCACACCTCATCCAATTCTAGGTGCGAACGATCGTCAAGCAGTATAAAACCCAACTAATGAGTTGGGGTCGAATCCCACATGGAGCGGTACGTGTGAAAATTCAATTAAGAAGTACAAATGTGATCTAACTAGCTATAGGAATAGATATTATCGGAAAAATACATATCAAATAAAAGGGGTGACACAAATGTCAAATGGGGGTTTTTGGGTTTTCAAATTATCAACTACAATCAGTCAAAAAGCAATGAGATAACAATAAGGAGAGGAATTCTCGGGATGTGATCGATTATAGGTGAAGTTCGATATATGGGTAATTGATAATACTAGTACACAGCTAAATATCAGTTGGTCGGCTAGACTAGAATTGAAATAGCATTCTCTCGAACAACTATTCCGCTTCAAGTGATTTCTCTCGAACATCAACAAGCATAGAAATTAAAAAGAGGCCAAAACCTTAATGCATCTTCTTTCTCGAGTAAGATGGGTAAGACTGGGTTTTGGATTCACTCTCTCGAGGTGAACCCATATCAACCCAATACATACAAATCATTAATCAATAATTTTAGTCCTAAAACCTCTCTCTCGACAAGCCAAGAACTCTAAAATAGAATTGCATTTGCAACTACAATTCTTAAATTAAACTACAATTAATGATTAAACCCACTTCAAAATAGCATTTAGACTAGTAATTAACAATACCTACAAACTAATTCAATCCATAATTACATGATCACAGCCCAAGAATTGGGGTTTTAGCCGAACATCATAAAAAGATAAAAACCGTTACCGAATCGATTAGCCATCAACTGGTAAGAGGAATTCAAGCTTTACAATGCTCCAATTAGAAGAAATTTTGAAACACACTTGTGAAATCTCCAAGTTGAGTCTCCAAACCCTCAAGTCTACTAAGAGAACTTCAAGAGAAAACTAGTCTAGACTAAATTGGATTCTCCAAGTCTATAAAATTTATATCCTAAATCAACTGTTTAAAACTAATTTATAGTCCCCGAAAATCACCCACGAAGGGCCGTTTGGAGGATTAAGTCAGTCTCGCCGAACCACTCGGCGAGCCGCCCATTGATCTCTTCCATCACCTTTTTTTCTTCGCACTCAGCATCCTCAAGTTCTGTAACTTTGGGCGATCTTTCTTTGCATCGCGGAACTTCTTGGCGATCCACCGACTACTCCTTTTCATTGCCGAATTTTTTCTTTCCTTCAGGCCTTGATACACTAGAACTTTAGGCGGTCTGATAGCCACTCGGTGATTCGCCAAATGACCTTGGCGATCACCAGGCTTGCCTTTCTTCATTTCTTCAGCTTGTTTTGTTCTTTTTTACCTGTTAGTGTCCTTGCTTTGCTCCTCAATTAATATACTTGAAAATCAAGGCATTAACTTCATTTTATAGCATAATTTAGGCATTTGCGGATACTAAATCTATCAAAACAAAGCCCTAAATGAGTCCAAATCTCGGACTCATCAAGCGTGCTTTTATCTTGGAGATGGTAGTTCCTCCATGAATATGAGTAATCTTGAAATTTCATGCATATTGGGTTGCTAGGTTTAGTTCCTATACTCTTTATGATGCATTGAGTATGTTTAGCTTGGAGTCGATGTTTCCTCTTTGATATGTGCATTTATGTGATTGCATGCATGATGGGCTTCTAGTTTTGAGTCTTCTTTTCTATAAGGTGATTAGAATCCCATTCGAGGATGAATTTTCCCAAGGGGATGATAATGTTACACCTAGGAACCTAGTGGGATAAGAATTGAGCCAAGTGGGAGGTCACTAGCCCTCCACAGAGCCAAGGCACCCTTCATGGAACCCCTCACGGGACGTGAAGGGCAGCACGGCTCGTAGTGGTGCTCGTGGACCCTGACACTAAGTGGCCAAGTGGAGCTCACCTCCCACGACCACCAAGATGGCTCGTGGTGGGGACCACAGGTCATCGTGATGACTGTGAAGAGAGGCAATAGCTACCCAAAAGACAACCTCCTCCTATGAGCTACTTGGCGGCTCGTGTGGGATGAAGGGTTTGAGGGGTGGCAAGCCAAGACATTGGTCAAGGACCAGATCTGGCACCACAGCTCGTGAGAGCCTCAACAGTTCGTGAAGAGCTTCGTGAACGTGGGTCGTCAGTTTTTAATTTAGGGGCATATGGGTCTTTTCTAGATTTCTTTATGACAGAGCTATGTCATTTTACCCAAGACAAAGACCCCTATATAAGTGTTTTTTATCCCAAAACTCACCCATTCAAGTCATTTTTCTAAAAACCCAAAAGAAAAACCAAAGTTCTTCCTCTCCAAATACTTCTCTCTCTAGAACTTGAAGAAAAAGAAGGGTTGAAGCTACGACTCAAGGTCAAGTCTCCATTCTCCATTGTTGTGGGCTTTGATAGAAAGGTATGATAGCTTTATTCATCCATGGATTCCTTGCATCCATGAAGCCCCTAAGTTCCCCAATTGAAAAGTAGAAATTCCCCAATTTGAGTTAGGGTTTTCTTCTAAGTTGTGGGTCTTTATGAATGTTGATCCAATTGATTGGGTTATGATTGTTTATGCATGAATTGAGAGGATTACATATTTTTAGGATGAATTTACATGTACCCATGCTTAACCCATGTTTCTAAGATGAAATTGATGTAAATAGGTTTTAATCTATGAAAAGAGAATTTATGGATTTAGGTGTATTCTTATAGGATAAATAAGGTACATTATGAATTGCTTTGAGATTGAAGCATATATGATGATTATGATATGAATTGCTTTGAGATTGAAGCATATATGATGATTATGATAGGTATTGATTTGAGAGTGAAGCATATGTTATGAATTGTTGATTATTAATGTAATTGTTGTGGAAGGGATAGTTTCCCACTTTATTTGCTTATACATGAATGTGAAAGTCTTTCTCATATTGAATGATTCTTAGTTGAAATGATTGCTCACCTAAAATGAATCTAAGGTAAAGACTATGAAATTGATGAGCCTAGGGGTGATTACCCATGACCTCTAAATGAGAAGGATATGAGGCGATTACCCATATTCCTTAGAATAGAATAAGAGGCGATTACCCTTATTCCTTGAAGTTGAACAAGAGGTGACTACCCATGTTTTTAGATGTGAATTAGACAAGAGGCGAGTTTCCATGATCCTTTATAGAAAGACAAGAGGCGAATACCCATGTCATATGATGTTGGACTAGAGGCGAGTACCTATGATCCTAAGTAAAGGGACTAGAGGCGACTACCCATGATCCCATAGTAATTTGGACAAGAGGCGACTACCCATGATCCTTTATAGTAAGGCAAGAGACGATTCCCCATGTCTATAAAAGATAAGCTAGAGTATGTTATGATAGGTGATGAGCTTGGATTGTTGCTTGAGTTTGCCATCCATGATGAGTAAGACTACTGGCGGATTACCCATGTCTTGACTAAGTATGAATTGAGGTCACTTCAAGAAGTATTCCTTATATGTTGAAATGATCTATTATATGCATTGATTATGCCTTATGACTTTTGTTGTCTAACTCTTATGTTTATGTTGATGTTTGTGCAAGTTATCATATTTAGTACATCTTTGTACTAACGCATACTCTCTCCTACATTTCTTATCCAAATGTAGGGTCCGACATTCCTGAATCTCATCCCCGTGGCTAGGATCTATAGTAGAGACAAGGTTGAAGATTGGTGAATCCCCATAGCATTCAAGGATTTTGCCACCATTTCTCTTGTGTTCTTTTCATTTTAGTTTTGAACATTGTTGTATGGGCTGTGTCCAAAGAATCTTTTGTATTAGATGGTTTTGAGACAAGTGTATGAGACTTCTGCTCCATTTTTTAAAGACTTTGATTGTCTTGAAAAATGTTTTTTTTAATCTCGTCAATTTCTATTATCTTGACTAAGAAAGCTAAGTGGCTTATATGAGGCCTCTCGAGGTCTTGTATGCCATGTTACGTCTAGGGTGTAACCCTGGGTCGTGACAACCGATGTCACTCCCATGATCATCAATACCTTGTAAACCTCATCGATGAACTCTTGAGGGTCTTCCTCAACCTTAGAACCATGAAACTCTGGAGGATTCATTCTAGTGAAGTCCCTCAGTCTAGATGCCGCCGTACCCACATTTGGGTTCATGGGGACCGCAACTTCCCAATTGTCTTGGGCCGTCATGGCTTGAGCCAATACTTGAAAAGCATCCCTGAACTCCGCATTAGTCACTTGCTTGGCCAAAGGGTCGGCCGAAACTGGATGAGCTTGATGAGGAGCTTCTCGTTCCATATTCTCTCCCGCATTCCTTCTAGCATATGCTCTTTGAGTAGCCATATCCTGTAGAGCATCAGATAAGGATTAGGAAAGAGACCTTGTAGAGTTAAACTATACCTCACGACTTTAGATTAATGAAAGAAGTGGAGTTTCCTGAATATCTTATAGCTTCTCATTCATAAATGTGGTGCGCTTCACACTCATGAACAAGACTCTACTCGACGTGGCTTATGAGACTTCCTAGGATCTTTCTAAACCTTGTGCTCTAATTACCAAGTTTGTCACGACCCAAGGTAGCCCCTAGGCGTAACATGGTGTATAGGACCCCGAGAGGCCCCATAAAAGCCACTTAGCTTTCAACATACAAGATACTAGAATATAAGAGATTTAAAAGACTGTTTCAGCATATAAGAGTTTTATAGAGAAAAGGGAAAGCTAAACATTGTGTCAGAGCCATCTAGTACATAAGAGTTTATCGGGACGCAGCCCATACATCAAGTTCCAAAACTGAAAGTAAAGACAAAAGGGAATCAAGCTCGGTCATCAGAATATGAGGACTCACCACAACTCGGAATCTCCCCAAAAACCTCTAGCCACGAAACTGAGAAGCCTGGATATCAGACCCTACATTTGGGGAAATGTAGGCAAGAGTATGCGTTATTAAAAAATATGTACCAAGTATGATAGCCATGCATAAAACATTTGAAAACATGATAAGAAGGGACATATGCATATAATGCAATGACCAAGTTAAATCATTAATATAACTAGAAGATATTAGTCATAAAACATGGTCAATGCAAATAGACATCATCTTAAGTCACATGTGAGATACTTGTTGAAGTAACCTTAGTTCATCATAGCTTGCTTGTGGGAAGTAGCCTTAACCGACATATAAAACCATATGAGCTATTAACATAGAATCCGGTGTCTCCCACACTGAAAAGAGTTGTCCTACTTGCCAAGGTAAAGACCATGAACCTCTAGTTTATGTGAATCTACGAGCTAATGTCTATCTAGATAATCCTATGTTGGCACATAATTTATGGGACACGGGTAATCGTGACTTGTCCACTCGGTATCAAGCTTAACTTCCATGGAATAGTTCTAAATGATTTTCATCTTATCTTTTAAAGGAACATGGGTAATCGTCACTTGTCCTTACATCATGTGACATGGATAATCACGTCTTGTCTTTCATTTAGAGGTCATGGGTAATCACCTTTTGCCTAATTCATAGAATAACTTCTTATCTTTGATTCGTTTTAGGTGAGAAAACCTTTCAACCTTAGAATCCTTTATGTGAGAAAACCTTTTACATTCATGCATGAGGTATTTATGTGAGAAATCCTTTCACAACAATTAACTACACAACAATAACATATATTCTTTTACTCTCAAAGCAATCTACATCATATCTCATCAATTCCATAAGAACATGCATAATTCCATAATTCAACTTTCATAGTTTAAAACCCACTTTCAATCATCAGTATCTAGTAAACATGGGTTAGATATGGGTTCATGGGAATTCATCATAAAATAATGTAATTATCTCCATTCATCCTTGATAGATCATAAAACAATCAAATAAATCCATATTCGAAGGAACTCATGACATGGAAGAAAACCTTAACTCAATTGGGGAATTCTAACTTTGTAAATTGGAGAATTTAGGAATCCCATGGAGGAAAGGGCTCCATGGATGAAAACTATCATACCTCAATGCCAAAAGCTTGACTTCAATGGTGGAATTGGAGACTTGATTTGCAAACCCTAGCCTTCTTCTTCAACTTCTAGAGAGAGTAATATTTGAGAGGAAGACTTGTTCTTCTTTTAGGAATTTGAGAGAATGATTTCAATTGGGGAAATTTGGGGGTTAAAACACCTATATAGGACTTCAGGTGAAGGGTAAAATGACATAGTATTAGGCTATAATAATTAGGAAAAGACCAAAAAGCCCTTAGAAAATAATTGTCATTGTCAATGACGGTGGCGAACAACGGTCCGTGGTTAAACCTTTGAACCGTCCTATTCGGCTGTCGCTGATTTCATAAACTTTTTTTGGAACCACGAATGACGCACCCCCACATACGGTTCGTGATTCAGACGACGGACTTTAGGTCGTGGTCGTCGTTCTTGAATTCTGACTCTGAAATCATTCTAAGTTTGGAACTCACCTACGAAACCTATCTATGACTCATACATTGAATGACAGACCATCCTGGTGAATAGTTAAAAATTACAGAAATCTTAACATTTTTGAAAACTTGCCTGGCCAACCACGGACTAGACCTATGGTTCGTTTCTCAGACCATGGTCTGTGGGTGGATCCGTTGGACTAGCACCTGTTTCTTTCAAAAGCTGTATATTCTACCCTTTTCGAATCCGAGGTGTTACAAAAGGTGACGACAAATTTTAGCATTGTAGTGCTATTGCTACTAGATCACTAGTGTAAAAGAAGGAGGATCTCAGAGCTTTTACCATTCGATGTACCATTGGTATATTACATTTCGCTAAGGCCCTGTGTGACTTGGGTGCTAGCATTAATCTGATGCCGTTGTCTATGTATATGAAGTTGGGCTTAGGAGCCCCTAAACCGAATACAATGTGGCTACTTATGGCTGATCTGACTATGAAGAAACTGATTGGGGTGCTTTAAGATGTTTTTTTGAAAGTTGAGGCGTTCATGTTTCCAATGGACTTTGTGATACTTGATTATGAGGATGACTTTGAAGTACCCATCATTTTAGGGAGACCATTCCTTGCTACTGGGCACGCTTTAGTTGATATTGAAATAGGGTAGATGAAGTTCCGATTGAACAATGAAGAAGTGACCTACAAGATCTACAAATCAATGAAGCGTCAAAGTGATCATAAGTCGGTGTCTGTGGTGAACCATACTGTTGAAGTAGAATCGGAGGTGTCTATTGAGGAGAGATTGGGTGTTGAAGAGCTAGCTGTTGTGATCATGAATTTTGAAGGAGACAACAGTGATGAATATGATAAGTTAGTGGCTGCACTTAATGGGATAAGTTTTGCTCGTCGCCAATCAAAAAAGCTAGATCTTGATTTGAAGAATCGAGACACTTCGCCTGTAAAACCATCTATTGATGGTCCTCCAAAATTGGATCTAAAAGCTCTTCCATCTCATTTGGGATATTTGTTCTTGGGCCAAAATAGTACTTTGCCAGTTATTATTGCTGCCGACTTGAATGAATAGAAAGTAAAGGCGTCGATATCAGTATTGAAGCGTTTCAAAAGGGCTATAGAATGGAAAATTGTTGATAGTATTGGTATCCCACCGGGTATCTATTCTCAAAAGATTCCACTCATGTCGGATAGTAAACCAAGTATTGAGCACCAAAGGAGATTGAATCTGCTGATGCAAGAGGTTGTGAAGAAAGAGATTATAAAGTGGTTAGATGCTGGGGTAGTCTATCCAATTGCTGATAGTAGTTGGGTGTGTCCAGTTCAAGGTGTGCCAAAGAAAGGAGGAATCACTGTGGTTCCCAATGCAAAGAGTGAGCTTGTCCCGATGAGTCTGGTCATTGGTTTTAGAGTTTACATAGATTACCGCAAGTTGAATGCGTGGACTGAGAAAGATCACTTCCCAATGTCGTTCATGGACCAAATGTTATACTGTCTCACTGGAAAGGTTTGGTACTGTTTTCTAGAATGATATTCAAGCTACAATCAGATCTTCATAGCTCCGAAAGACCAATAGAAAACCACTTTCACTTTCCCTTATAGGACGTTTTCTTTCAAGAGGATGCCATTCGTGTTGTGCAACACACCGATAACTTTCCAACGTTGCATGATGTCTATTTTCTCTGACATGGTGGAGGATACGATAGTTTTATTATGGATGATTTCTCGGTGGTTGGTGGCTACTTTGAAGATTGCTTGGCGCATTTGAGTGATATGTTGAAACATTGTGAAGAGTGTAAGTTGGTACTCAACTGGGAGAAATGTCACTTTATGGTGAAAAAGGGTATAGTTCTAGGCAATAAAATTTCACAAAAAGGTATTGAGGTTGATAGAGCAAAACTCGAGGTGATTGAAAAGTTTCCACAACCCATATATGTGAAAGGCGTTAGAAGTTTTCTAAGGCCTACAAGTTTTATAGGAGGTTTATTAAAGATTTAGCAAAAATTGCACACCCATTGTGAAAGCTGCTTGAAAAGGAGATGAAATTTGAGATTGATGATGCTTGTCTGAGAGCCTTTGAGGGGATGAAAGAGAAGCTGACTTCTACTCCAATCATTATTTCACCGGATTAGGGACAACCATTTGAAATTATGTGTGATGCGAGTGGGGTGGCACTTGGTGTAGTATTGGGGCAGAGGCGACAAAAGATTTTTCATCCCATTTACTATGTGAGCAAAGCTTTGAATGTTGCTCAAAAGAATTATATGGTCACTGAACATGAATTGATTGTTGTAGTCTTTGTGTTTGAGAATTTTAGATCTTATTTGCTTGGCATTAAATTTATTGTTCATACTGATCATTCAGCATTGAAGTATCTTATGGCAAAGAAGGATGCAAAACCGAGATTGATTCGATGGGTATTGTTGCTGCAAGAGTTAAATTTTGAAGTAAAAGATAGAAAGGAAACCAAAAACCAAGTGGCTGATCACTTGTCTAGATTAGAAGAAGAGGCAATGATGAATTTAGCTGATGGAGTTGAGGTAGATGATACATTCCCCAATGAACATGTATTGGATGCTTCCTTCGATCTTATCCTCTAGTTCGCAGATTTTACCAATTATTTAGCGAGTGATGTGGTGCCATTAGATTTGTCATTCCACCAAAGGAGAAAATTCATGTCTAATGTGAACATGTTTTTTTGGGAAGAGCCTTATTTGTTTCGTTTCTGTGCTGATGGGATTATTCATCGTTGTGTGCCCGAGGTAGAGATGATGAGCATACTGGAAACTTATCATTCGTCTCTTATTGGTGGTCATCATAGTGGTATCTAGACTGCTCACAGAATCCTGAAATGTGGGTATTATTGGCCTACTATTCACCAAGATGTTCATGATTTCTCCATGTCGTGTGATCGCTGCCAAAGAGAAGGAGGTATTTCAAGGAAGCAAGAACTCCCAATGGCTACTATACTGATGATTGAATTGTTTGATGTTTGGGGTCTTAAAATTAATGGGTCTGTTTGTGAGTTCGAATGGAATGAAGTACATACTTGTAGCGATTGACTATGTGTCTAAATGGGTGGAAGCAGTCACGCTTTCAAACAATGAAGGGAAGAGTGTCATCACATTCTTGAAAAAGAGTATTTTCTCAAGATTTGGTACACCAAGGGAGATTATTAGCGATGGAGGTTTCCACTTTTGTAATATGTTGTTCAAGGCGTTGCTTGAGAAGTATGGTGTTCCTCACAATGTTGCAATTCCTTACCATCCGAAGTCTAGTGTAAAAGTCAATGTGTCAATTAGAGAGATTAAGCAGATCCTTGCAAAGACTGTGCATGCAAACAAAAATAACTGGTCAAGAAAACTTGATGATGTTCTATAGGCCTATCACAATGCAATCAAGACTCCCATAGGTATGTCCCCTTACCAACTTGTCTTTGGGAAGTTTTGTCATTTTCCTGTAGAGTTAGAGCACAAATTGATGTGGGCACTCAAGAAGCTGAATTCAGATTGGGATGCTCATCAAGTCAAAGATTGAATGAGTTAAATGAGCTCGATGAGTTTCTCCGAAAAGCATATGAAAGTTCAGCCTTGTATAAGGAGAAGATGAATAGGTACCATGAACAAAAGATTGAAAAGCGTGAATTTGTACCTGGTGATTTGGTACTTCTATTCAATTCAAGGTTGCGCTTGTTTCGTGGCAAGCTCAAGTACAAGTGGACAGGGCCATTCAAAGTGGTACATGTGTTTTTACACGGAGAAGTTGAACTTGAGAATGAGGAAGGAACGAGATTTAAGGTAAATGGTAAAAGGATCAAAGTCGACTTGGGTAAACTGGAAGAGGTCAAAGGGGTGATCGAAGAATGGGACCTTGATGAAGTTTGAGTAATCAAGGGGTCTGCTTCGTGCTGCTATGTTAAATCAAGCGCTACTTGGGAGGCAACCCAATATGTATATCTAGCCAATTTATGATATTTTTAGTGAATTTTATGTTTTGCAAGACTGAATATTTAAATTTATGTTTTAATGAAGTATAGTCTTTACTAGATTATGGTAGTATAGGGTTCCCGTCCAAATATGTAACACCCCGTATGCTAGAAATACCAGAAATGCAGAATTCCAGAAGTTGCAGGTGCCACCTACGAACCATAGGTGGGGTCCGTGGATGGCCACCTGCAGCTCCTCCCCAGAAAGCCCAGGAATTTTTGCCAAGTCTTGACCTATGCCAGGACCTACGGACCGTAGGTCAGACCACGATCCGTGGTCCAGGCCGTGGTTCAGACCCCCAATTTTCAAGTCCCAAAACCCCCATCGACAGTTGACCATGACAGACCGTCGGTCCATCCATGGTCCGTCGGTCAGTTTCGTCGATAGCCCCGACAACTTTTAAGACAGGGATCGTTTGGTCTTTTCCCTATGCGTTGGACCCCTAAACTACGTAGTTTTAGTCAGTTTTAGCCTAGTAACTTAATTAGACTTTACCCAAGTCAACTCATTTTCCTAAATTCATCAAGTTGAATGAGATTAAGGAGAAAGAGTCGACCAAACCCTAGTACAAGAACGCAGTGAGTTTTTTATCAGTTCTAACCCTGAAATCGAAATATTTCTCCATGGAATTCGTCACCAGGTATGTGGAATTTCACTAGTGGGTTCCTTTCACCCATTAGGTCCCTAGAATACAGTCAGATTCTTGGTTCCCTTCATATTATCTAGACCTAGGGTTTCTAGAATTTCAATAGATCATTATGAATTAGTTACTTTAATGTTCCTAATCAGATTATCATGATTTTAGTATTGTTTTGCGTAGATGCTTTCATAAACTCAAAACCCTAGCTATGTAGTTCTTTTAGTTCATGAATTACACATGCTCGGTCCGTTATTTTAGATGTACATGCCTTAGATTCGAATGTTTCATTATCAGTACATTAATGTTGCATTCTCAGATTTTGCCTGTCTGTATTTTGAGCTATCCAATATTACATAAATTCAGTCATAATGTGTTATTTACATAATCCGTTAGGAGTAGACTTAATACTGAGTAGGACTAGGGTCAATCACCCTCAAGTCCTAGAAATACGTCCCCCGTAGGATGTAAGTCCCCTTTGTGGGCACCATTTTAGTGATCACGCCAGTCATGTCTCTATACCTATGGCAGGGTATATTGGGTCTTCTCAATGGGGTGTATACATCGAACTCCACATTTAGCTCATGTGGTTTTATGTCGGTTATTAGTAGCGCCCTCACCGTCAGATTCTATTGCATTGACCATGTTTTCAGTTACAGTCAGATTTCAGTCTCAGCATGTTATAAACTTGGTCGTTGCATTCAGTTAGTTCATGTTCAGTAATTCCAGTATATTATCATGCTTATCTTATATCATTGCTCAGTTATATGCTTTGTTCAGTTATGTATATATTGTTCAGCTTTACTCTATCCTGCATGCTCAGTACCTTTCAAGTACTAACGCATACTCTGCGCTACATCTTCTTGTGATATAGGTCCAGGTTCTCGGCTTCATGATCACGCATAGATCGGTTCCCGATCTTCACTTCAGCCGCATCAGTGGTGAGTCCTCATTATTCGAGGATGATTGACATGATTCTCTTTCTACTTTCAGTCTTTAGTTTCAGTTTTTTGCTAGATCTAGCTGGGGCATGTCCCAACATCTCTAGTCAGTTAGAGGCTTTATTTCAGACATAGTTAGAATCAGTTTTAGATTCAAGTTTGATATTTCAGTTGTCGTTAAAATCTCAGATTATATATCCAGATTTAGAATGTGTATTCCCCATCACTTTCAGTTCATCTCTTATTTATGCTTCCGCACAAAATTATCTTATTTCAGTTATCATAGTATGCTTACGTTATGCCAGCAGGGTTAGCTTGGGGTCACTCGTGATCCTAGGTCCCGTTTCCGCATCCTGGGGGTAGCTTGGAGCGTGACAAACTTGGTATCAAACAATTAGGTTTAAGTGTCCTAGGATGTCTGAAAAGCCACACTAAGTAGAGTGTTTTTCATGGGTGTGAAGTGCACCACATCTAATGAGAGGGACGCTACGAAGTGTTTTAGGAAAACTTCACTTTCTTTGCTACTCTTTTCGTGGGTAAGGTATGATCTCCTTTCTAATTCATCGTTATGCATTTAAGATCATACCTCCTCGTAGAGCTAACGCATGGAATGCTAACGCAGCTCCTCCAGTCCCAGATCAGGAAGTTTCAAATGCAGAGTTTTGGAACGCTATCCAACTTTTGGCTTAGAGTGTGACTAACCAGAACAATCAGCAGGTTCCAGCTCCTGTAAATGCTAATGTTGGGTCAGTTGCAGCTAGAATTCGTGATTTGTTAGGATGAATCCGCCTGAGTTCTTAGGATCGCAGATTGGTGAAGATCCCCAAAACTTCAAAGATGAGGTCAAGAATATCTTTGGAGTGATGCAAGTGACAGGTAATGATAGGGTAGAGTTCCTATCAGCTTAAGGATGTAGCTCATATCTGGTATACTCAATGGAAAGAGAACAGAGGTACATATGCATCTCCTATCACTTGGGAATGCTTTAGTGAGACTTTTCTAGACAGGTTCTTCCCAAGAGAGTTGAGGGAGGCAAGAGCTCAGGAGTTCATGAACTTGAGGCGAGGTAACATGACAGTCCAAGAGTATGGACTCAAGTTCACCCAACTCTCCAGGTATGCTCCTCACATAGTTGCCGATTCCAAGGCTCAAATGAACAAGTTTCTGTATGGAGTGTCAGACTTAGTGAAAACAGAGTGCATAAATGCTATGTTGCTGGAAAATATGAACATCTCTAGGCTCATGACTCATGCTTATCAGGTTGAGTGAGATAAGCTTAGGGAATAGGCTTAGGAGAACAAAAAGGCTAGGGCAGGCAGCTATGAGTATTCTCAATAGAAGTCGGGTGGTTGAAATCGCTCGCAGTTTCAGTAGAAATCTCCAGCTCCGGCACCATCATCAGCTAGTGCTCCATCCTCCAGGTTCCGACAACATTAGAAAGGTAGGGCGTCAGGCTCTAAGTCTCAGTGGAGTGTTTCAAGTACCAGAACCTACCAACTTGTCCTAAGTGTGGTAAGAACCATCCGGGAGAATGTCTTGCAGGAAAGGAAGGATGTTTTGGGTGTCGTCAGACTGGTCACAGGTTGAGAGATTGTCCTTCTTCTAAGCAGGGTCAAGGAGGTAATAATGGTAGAGCTCAGTCCACAACTTCAGCAGCACCAGCAGGTCGCCCGACTCAGTAGGGTAACTTATCTGGTACAGGTGGTGGTTAGCGCCAAAATAGGTTGTATGCTCTTCAGGCTCGCCAGGATCAGAAAGATACTTCTGATGTGGTCACTGGTACGTAACGAGTTTTTAACTTAGATGTTTATGCTTTGTTAGATCCATGGGCTACTCTTTCCTTTGTAACTCCTTATATAGTAGTCAAATTCGATGTAAGTCCAGAAACTCTCTCAGAACCCTTCTCAGTCTCTACTCCAGTTGGTGACCCAGTTATAGCTAGACGGGTATACAAAAATTGCCCTGTCATAGTCTCTCAGAAAGTCACCTCGGCAGATCTTGTAGAGTTAGAAATGGTAGACTTTGATATCATTCTAGGCATGGATTGGTAAATTCCTGTTATGCCTCAGTCGATTGTAGAACTAGGATTGTTCGTTTTCAGTTTCCAGACGAATATATATTAGAATGGAAGGGTAGTAGCTTAGCGCCTATGGGTCAATTCATTTCTTACCTTATGGCCAGAAAGATGATCTCTAAGGGCTATCTCTATCATCTAGTTCGGGTTAAAGATTCAAGCTCCGAAACCCTAAATCTTGAGTCAGTTCCAGTAGTTAATGAGTTCCCAGAAGTGTTTCCAAAAAATCTTCCCGGAGTTCCTCCCGAAAGGGAAATCTACTTCGAAATTGATCTCCTTCCAGATACCCAGCCTATTTCTATTCCTCCTGACAGAATGGCTCCAACTGAGCTTAAGGAATTGAAAGAGCAGTTGAATGACCTTCTAGATAAGGGCTTCATCAGACCTAGTATTTTTCCATGGGGTGCACCAGTGTTGTTTGTGAAAAAGAAAAATGGTTCTCTCAGGATGTGCATTGACTATCGGCAGTTGAACAAAGTCACAATCAAGAATAAGTATCCCATCCCCAGGATTGATGACTTGTTTGACCAACTTCAGGGTGCTAGTCATTTTTTGAAGATAGACCTCAGATCTGGTTATCATCTCAGAGTCAGAGATAGTGACATTCCGAAAACAGCCTTCAGAACCCAGTATGGTCATTATGAATTTGTAGTTATATCATTTGGACTAACCAATGCTCTTGAAACTTTCATGGATTTAATGAACAGAGTGTTCAAGTAGTATTTGGACTTATTCGTTATCATCTTTATTGATGATATCCTTATTTACTCTAGGAATGAGGAAGAACATGCGACTCATTTGAGGGTTGTTCTGCAAACTCTCAAAGATCTCCAGATGTTTGCTAAATTTAGCAAATGTGAGTTTTGGTTACAATCAGTTGCTTTCCTTGGGCATATAGTATCTATCGAAGGGATCCGAGTGGATTCTCAGCAAATAGAAGCAGTTAAAGAATGGCCCAGACCTACCTCTCGTACAAATATCAGAAGTTTCTTGGGTCTAGCAAGTTATCACAGAAGGTTCGTGGAAGGATTTTCATCCATATTTTCTCCATTGACTAAGTTGACTCAGAAGAAGGTTACGTTTCAATGGTCAGATGATTGTGAGAAAAGGTTCACACAACTGAAAACTAGGTTGACTACAACTCCGGTTTTGACTCTACCAGATGGTTCAGATGGTTATGTTATCTATTATGATGCGTCTAGAGTCGGCCTAGGTTATGTGTTGATGCAGCGAGGTAAGGTTATAGCTTATGCTTCTAGATAGCTTAAGGTGCATCAGAAGAATTATCCGACTCATGACCTCGAGCTTGCAGCAGTGGTGTTTGCACTTATGATTTGGAGACACTACTGATATGGTGTTCACGTAGATGTGTTCACAGACCATAAAAGCCTTCAATATGTGTTCACTAAGAAAGAGTTGAATCATCGCCAGAGAAGATGTCTTGAATTCCTCAAGGACTATGACATGAATGTGCTTTACCATCCTGGTAAGGCCAATGTAGTAGCAGATGCCCTTAGTAGACTATATATGGGTAGTGTAGCAAATGTTGAGGAAGAAAGAAAAGAAGTAGCAAAGGATGTTCACAGGCTTGCTCGCATGGGAGTTCGCCTTATGAGCATATCAGATGATAGTGTAACAGTTCAGAATGGGTCAGAATCTTCATTGGCAGTGGAGGTTAAGGAAAAGCAAAAATAGTGATCTGATATTGCTTCAACTAAAGGGTGCAGTCCATCAGCAGAGAGTTGAGGTATTCTCCCAAGGGGGACATGGTTTGCTTCACTATTAAGGTCAATTATGTGTTCCTAAGATGGATGAGTTGAGACAGTAGATTATTGCAGAAGCCCATAAATCCAGGTATTATATTCATCCAGGTGCCACTAAGATGTACCGTGATCTACGGGAAGTCTTTTGGTGGAATGGCATGAAGAGGGATATAACATATTCTGTGGCTAAGTGCCCCAATTGTCAGCAACTGAAGGTAGAACATCAGAAACCAGGGGGTATGACTCAAGAGATCAACATTCCTACTTGGAAGTTGGAAGTGATCAACATGGACTTCATTATAGGTTTACCTAGTACTCGTAGACAGCATGACTCCATTTGGGTGATATTAGACAGAGTTACTAAGTCTGCATGCCTTTTGGCTGTTAAGACTACAGATTCGACGGAGGACTATGCCAAGCTTTACATTAATGAGATAGTCAGGTTGCACGGGGTTCCTTTGTCTATCATCTCAGATAGAAGTCATCAGTTTACCTCTCATTTCTATAAATCATTTCAGAAAGGCCTTGGTACTTAGGTCAATCTTAGCACAGCGTTTCATCCTCAGACGGATGGTAAGGTAGAGCATACCATTCATACCTTAGAGTACATGTTGAGAGCTTATGTGATCGACTTCAAGGGTAGTTGGGATGATCACATTCCTCTTATAGAGTTCGCTTACAATAATAGCTACCTTTCCAGCATTCAGATGGCCCTTTTTGAGGCATTGTATGGGCGTAGATGTAGATCTCCAGTTGGTTGGTTTGAAGTAGGTGAACCAGCCTTGATAGGACCATATTTGGTTCATGATGCTATGAAAAAAGTGCAGCTCATCACAGATAAACTTAAGACAGCCTAGAGTCGCCAGAAGTCCTATGCAGATGTAAGGAGAAGGGACTTGGAGTTCCAAGTTGATGATTGGATTTTCCTGAAAGTGTCACCTATGAGGGGGGTGATGAGGTTTGGCAAGAAAGGGAAGCTCAGTCCTAGATATGTAGGCCCTTACAAGATCTTGAAAAGGGTTGGTAAAGTGGCTTATGAGTGAGAGTTGCCAGCAGAACTAGCAGCAGTGCAACCGGTCTTTCACGTTTCGTTGTCGAAGAAGTGTGTGGGTGATCCAGCATCCATAGTACCTTTAGAAAGTGTGGCTGTGAAAGATAGGTTCACTTATGAGGATGTGCCAGTTGAGATTCTTGATCGTCAGGTTAGAAGGTTGAGAAACAAAGAAGTCGCTTCAGTTAAGGTTTTGTGGAGGAGTCAGTCCGTAGAGGGAGCTACTTGGGAAGCAGAAGCAGCCATGAAGGCCAAGTATCCTCATCTCTTTCCTTCCGATTCCATTCCAGCTTGAGGTAATAGTTCCTCTCCAGTTTTTCAGTCATTTATGCGCAGATTCAGTCTTAGTATCATGTTCCTTCA
>JAJONR010004517.1:0-81495 GCA_029582245.1 Solanum etuberosum
AAACTTAAACTTTACGGGGGTTCTATGACCCCCCCCCCCCCCCGCTCCAAATAATTTAAAAATAATAATATTGCCTCATTTTTCGATCAGCCCACTTTTTAAGAAATGAAGTGATGTCAAACACCAATCCTTGATTGTCACATGTTAAAATACCAAAAAAGACTAATATTTTATTAAGAAAATAAATTAATCCAAAACACTCCCCCACCTGCTTCTCCCCTTTCCCTAATCCTCTTCAACACAAATAAAAAAAAAAGAAGAGGAAAGGTGATAGGTATCACTCCAATTGCTCAACATAAGACAAGTAGAAAATTTAATTCTCATCATTTCAAGCTCACATCAATTAGAACTATGGATAAAAAAGATAGTGAAGTAGAGTATAGAAGTAGAGGAAAAATGTCATTTTTTTTGTTGCCAAAAAGTGCTTTTTCGTCGGATAAAATGGAGGTCAATTGTAACCATATCTCTTTTTATTTTTTCTTGTTATTTTTTGTTACCTTTTCATCATTCCGATTAAATAATGAAACACGACGATGAAAATCACTATCAACGCCCTTGAAGAAGACCGGAAAAACAAATAATTGAATAGAAAATAAAAATTGAAAAAAAGAAAGAAAAAAAAAATTATAACAAAAAGAGAAAAAAAAAAAAAACTTTGATTCATTTCTCTCTCCTTGAGAGAGCGAGCTACACTTTCTCTGTGGTTAAAAATGATATGTGAATACCAATATAAAATTATTTAGGGGGATCACATGACCCCGTAAAGTTTAAGTACATTTTTAAAAGATACTAATTCAGGGGGTTTTTATATATAACGGCAAAGAGTCAAATATGCCCTTATATTATTAGAAATAGTTTAAATCTATCTATTGTTATATTTTCGGTTCAGATATACCCATTTCGTTATACTTTTGATTTAAATATACCCCTCTCATTATACTTTGACATAAATTTCTCCTTAATTTTAACGAAAGAACACATAAAAAGCTAAAAATTAAATATTTCATTCCCAATTTTAAATATATCCTAGATCTTCATTCGTTTTTATTTTTTCTCATAATTTTTTAATTTTTTTAAATTAAAAAAAGTGATAAATTGTTGAAGACTTTTCCTGATACTTTAAATTTATCCTAGATATTTTCTTTATGTGTGTGTATATATATATATTCTATCTTTGCTCTTTTCCTTTGCAATAATATTAAAAATGTAATTATTGACATTGTAGAGCAAAATTAGATATCATCTCATAAATAAAATAAACGTATATTGCTTTTAAAAGTCTCTAAGTAACATGTGCAATGATTTATAGATGGAATTATTTCATTTTAAAAAAAAAGGGAGGGAGGGGGGAGGGCATCATAGTATGATTTGTACCTGCAAAAGAAAAAACTATGTTAGCAAAAAAAAATCTGCGACTTTGTTCCCTTCTCTTAATATGTGAGTCACCTCCAGGAAATTGGAGACCTTCTCTCTTAGCAAATTGATTTTTTTTACCTCCATTGATATGGTCCATGGAACTTCCCTCACTCTAGCAATTATGTTCTTAAGAGCTAATGAATCTGTTTCCCGAGTAATTGACAATAACTTTTGAGTTACATAGAATTCAAGCCTCATTCTCATTGCTATTACTTCAGCCTCAAGTACTGAACCTTCCCCTGTTATTCTTGTCTCAGCATATACAAACTCTCCACTGTCATTCCTCACACAAAAAGCACTAGAATAGGCTCAGGGTTACCTTTATATCCCATCAAGATTACATTTGAAATTTCTTATGTTAGGGGCATTCCAAGTAACAACTTCTGAGACTAAGATTGGTGTATACTCCTCCAAATACTAAACAATGAAAGGCAAGTTCATAGGAACATGCTTTAGCCAAGAATACTTAGTAATAATAAGCAAATAAATGTTTCTATTAATCGCTGATAATAAACAATGAACATAGATCCTTCCTCCATGATATATAAATTTCTTCTCTTCCAAGTGTGCCAAATCACCATGATAGGTATGATATTAAAAATAGTCATCAATTTTGCAGCTCAATCAATTTTCACCACTTAAAAATGTAATTCCTCAATTGAGTAAATAGACTTTAAACCCCAACTGCAGCAGCCAAGTAATTCCTACAATTTTTGAATTAGGACAATCACAAAATAGATGCTAAAAAGTCTCTATAGCAGTTGTATTGCAATAGCAACATGTCACATTCTCCACCACCCTCATCCGCATAGTAACCTCTCTAATAGGAATTCTCCTTATACACATTATCCATATTAAAAAAGCAATCTTAAATTCCCATGCGATTGAAATTGTGAATTTACCATTTCCAGTCAGCTTCCACCAAGGTTTATCCCAATCTTCATCAACTTCCACCACCTTAACCTTATCAATAATATGATGTCACGACCCCAAATACCTCCTAGGTGTGACATGTCGAATAGAACCCCGAGAGGTCCTAGACAAGCCACTTGACATAAGCATGACGTAATAAAATACAATTCAAGAGATATAACTACTAAAAGTCTCAAATAATAGAATGACATAAAGGATACCAACAGAGTACATAAGAGATATACAGAATACTACTACGTCTGACACAAGCATTTCTAACATCGTAAGAGTAGTTGGGACGTAACTCATACGCCACATACAAGTCTGAAATAAAAGTGACCATAAAAGCAATAAAGGAACTAAAACATCAATGACCGTGTCCTCAGAGCATGAGGACTCACCAACCCAATGATCAAGCTGAGAAATCCCGATTTAAGCACGTCCGAGAGGAGGAGCGTCGGACCCTATAGTATAAGATAATATACGCACAACTATGCATTAGTACATTGAATGTACTAAGTATGAGAAAATGCATAAGAATATAGGCATATGCAAGATAATATGAAAAACTTTAAATATGATATGCAGGACCAAGTAAATCGTAGTAAAAGTCATTAAAAGAATCCATGAGTCATAAACAAGGTCAATGCATACTTAAAATATAGGAAAAGTTTTATAAAACCTTTGAAGAAACATAGTTTATTTGTGGGATATTTATCGATAAATGATAATAAGACCATGTGAGATATAACATGGAATCCGGCATGATCCTCACACTGGAAAGGAGAAATTACTTGCGTAGGTAGAATTTCATCACATTCATTCATAATTACGATTGTGGATCCACTAGCTAGACCATTTAAGATAATCCTACGACGGCACGTAGTTTGAGAGAAGGAGATTGCTTCTAGAGACCCGACATCTACTAACGGGAGAACTTCCATCTTAAAGTCCTCTCGGTGCTAAGTAAATCCCAACGGAAAAGACATATTCATTTTTATAAATCAAATACTTGGAAAGGCACAATTACTACTACCAACCCAATCATAAATTCATATTAGAGTAGCTCCTTTCACATTATGATTTCATACATTTCTTCATAATAGTCACTTACCTTTCTAAGCATCTAAATCACGATTTCATTCATATGTGAGATAACCTTTCACAAATCATTGATACTTATCTCAAAAGAATCCATAGTTCATAAATCATTCTTTTCATAAATCATGCATAGCTTTCATAATCATAATTCATAAGTTAATAAGCTTAATACAAAATTCATGTTTATGAAGTAGACATAGGCACAAGTCTATATGAAATCAATTTAAAACCATGTAATTGAATCAAATCATGCGTAATAATATTGAAAATAAATAATTGAATCATAATAAATAAGACTCATGGAGAATTGCATGAAATCCTCATAAAATTAGGTGAAATCAATTTAGAAAATTGAGATTCTTTTGGGACCAATAGATGAAAAGACTCCATTGATGAATTCCACATACCTTGATAGTCAAATCCTAAAATAAATGGAGAACGAGACCTTGAGCCTTGAAACCTTAGTTTTTACTTTGAAGCTCTTGAGAGAATTTTTGAGAAGAAGACTTGAAGAATTTGTGGAAATTGAGTGAATGAGGGGATTTAGTCTAAGTTAGTAAGATTACAAACGATTATAGGATAGTTATAGGGCCAAAAAAATGTAGTTTAGGGGTTAATTGGATAGAAAAGGACCAAAACACCCTTACTTAAAACCTGCCAGACAAGTCTACAGTTTGGACCTACGGTCCTCTGTCTTTCTACGGATCGTCCTGGTCAACCGTAGAACCTGTTACTGGGACTTAAAATCTAACCAACTTCCACGAAACCATTCTACGGGCCGTCGTCCAGTCTACGAATTGTAGAGCCAACTCGTAGACCCCTAGTTTAAGTCTAAAATTTTACTAACTCTGGATCACTCCTACGGATCCCTTCTAGGGTCCGTAGAACCCCCTACAATTCATCATATTCACTCGTAGGCCACACATCAAACCCTGTCTTACGACTCCTTTCTTACGTCCCATAGGACTTTCTACATTTCGTAGGTTGGACTGTAGACTCTGCATCAATGCCCAAAAATTCACATTTCCTTTCTAATCCAACTTTCTAATTTTTAAGGTGTTACAATATCTCCCCCGTGGGAACATTTGTCCTCGAATGGGACTCAAGCTAGGATGAATAGAGTACGGAGAAAAGCTAACAACCCAACATGAATGCAAAACTCATCAAAATGCACATAAATAAGGAGAAATCAATCCAAGCTAAATCATAACATCAAAATTAAGTTTTCATGAATATGAATGCATATGGAAATACGAGAATGACTAAAACCATGAATCCGAAAGAATGACCTATGAGAAACTAATACCTCAAGCTAGAATAGGAGCAGAGGGAAAGAGATGAGGATACTTTGGTATCATTTCGTCTTCCCAAGTAGCACCCTCAACTAATTGATTCCTCCAAAGAACTTTCACGGAAGTAACTTCTTTGTTTCTCAACTTCCAGACTTGATGATCTAAAATCTCAACCGGAACCTCTCCATACAAAAGACTTTCTTTAACTCAAAAACTTTTCAATGGTACTATAGACGTCTGATCGCCAGCACACTTTTTCAACAAAGAGACATAAAATACCGGATGCACTGATGCTAAATCATTAGGCAACTCTAATTCATAGGCAACCTTGCCAATATGCCTCAAGATCTGATATGAGCCCACATAACAGGGACTAAGCTTCCCTGTCATTCTGAATCTCATCAAACCCTTCATGGTGAGATTTTCAAGTAAACCCAACCACCAACATCGAATTCAAGCTCTCTTCTTCTAACATCGGCATAAGATTTTTGTCAACTTTGGGACATTTTCAACCTTTCTCAAATAAGTTGAACCTTTTCCATAGCCTCATACACCAACTCGGGCCCTATCAAAGCAACCTCGCCAACTTCAAATCAACCAATAGGAGATCTACACCTCCTATCATAAAGAGCCCAAATGGAGCCATTTGAATACTTGACTGTTAACTATTATTAAAAGAAAACTCAATCGAAGGTAAATGATCATCCTAATTAAACTTGAAGTCAATCACACAAGCTCTCAATATATCTTCCAAAGTATGAATAGTACGCTTGGCTTTTCCATCGCTGTGAGGATGAAAAGTTGTGCTAAGCTTCACTCGAGTACCAAGACCTTTCTAAAACGACCTCCAAAACAGAGATGTAAACTGAGTACCACGACAGAAGATATTGAAAAAGGGTACTCCATGCAACCTCACCATTTCACGAATATAAAGTTTGGCATACTCTTCGGCTAAAAATGAAGTATTTTCTTGAAGAAAGTGATCCGACTTCATCATTCGGTCCATAATGACTCAAATTGATTCAAACTGACAAATAGTACTATGTAAATCCATAACGAAGTCCATATTCAAATCTTCCCACTTCCAAATAGGAATGCTAATGTCTTGAGCCAAACCACTCAGTTTTTTATGCTCAACTTCACTTGTTGACAATTAGGGCACTTAGCTACAAGTTCTGCAATATCCTTCTTCATCCCATTCCACTAATAGACTACCCGCAAATTGTGGTATATCTTTGTGGCTCCCGGGTGAATAAAATACAAAGGACTATGAACTTCCATCAAAATTTTGATTTCTCAACCTATCCACATTTGAAACACATAACCGACCTTGGTATGGAAGGACACCATCTCCCCCTTGGGAAAAATCCTAAATGGCTTTTTTGAAAATTGACTTCTTCAAACCTACAAAAATTGAATCGAGATATTGCTTAGCCTTCACATACGATACAAGAGACAATTAAAAAATATTTCAAACAATCACCCCACCTTCATTAGAATCGACCAAGCGAACACTCAATTGGGCCAATCTATGAACATCACGAACTAGCTCTTTCTTACAATCCTCAAAATGAACAACACTTCCCATCGATAGTCGACTAAGAGCATCCGCCACCACGTTCACTTTACCTGGATGATAAAGTACACTCACGTTGTAATCTTTCAATAACTCAAGCCACCTTCATTGACAAAGATTTAAGTCCTTTTAGGTGAATACATACTTTAACCTCTCGTGGTTGGTAAGCATATCTACATGAACACCACATAGGTAATGCCTCCAAATCTTTACAGCAAACACTATAGCCGTTAACTCCAAATCATGAGTCAAATAATTCTTCTCATGCACCGTCAATTACCTTGAAGCATAAGCAATGGCTTTCCCATTTTGCATCATAACACAGCTAAGACCAATCCATAAAGCATTTTCCCTTCCCAGAGGAATATCGGAAAATACTTTCAAAACTCATTTACAATCGAAACTAACTCAAGAGTAGGGGTTTCAGAATCTGTATTCCTAACCCAAATAAGATGATAGATGCACCCTTTAGAAATCATTTTCCTAGCCTTTAGGCAGGATATGAACTGACCCTTGGGAGTATAATTTCCCCCTTTCCATTTTAAGATAGGTTTGTTCGGAACCTGGAATGTGACCAATCGGTCCTACAATCTATGGAAGCATAACAAGAATGAAGTTAATCCATCCCAAGAAAAAAATCCAAATCTAACATATCAAGCTCTAAAAGATCAACATGAGTGACTTTGTGAGATATAGAATCATGGCAATTTCTATAAACTCTTTTAGCAACAACAAAGTCACCAACCGGCGTAGAGACAAAAAAGGGATTGGAATAAATCTCAAGACCAACATCAAATCTCATAGCCACATAAGGGATAAAAATGACAAGGTAGCACCCGGATCAAACAAATTATACACATCAAAATGAAAGACTTTTAATATACCGGTCACAACATCCAGAGAACCCCTCATGACCGTGTCAAGTCTAAAGAGCATGTAATCTATTCTGACAAGGGCCAACCAAACCAGAACAACTAGGCTAAGCTTGCCTACCATCCCTTTCCTTAGTAGCAAGCAATGGATAATCTCGTATCTTGTGACCACTTTTTGCACAACTAAAACAACTATTCATACCGGCTAAACATTTTCCCGAGTGACTCTTGAGATACTTTTGGCAAGAGGGAATAGAAGATTCATTTCCATCACCTCCTTGAGGATTATGATTGGACACTCTATCTTTATTGAACTTAGGAGCCGGAGCATTAAAAGAACCTTGGCCAGAGAAACTTTGCCGGAATTGAGGACGACCATGTCCACTAGACCTAGAAGGAGAATGTAACACCTCAGTATTTGAAAAGTCGAATTGGAAAGGAAAGATTGCATAAAAATTTGTTGTTGCAGTGATCTTCAAGTCCTAACTATGGACCTAGTAAGTACTACGGTCCATAGGAAGGAAACTGGTTCCAAAGGTATTGTATCATACATTTTCAACTTATTCTTATAAAATTTTATATTATAAGAAAAAGTAGTAAAAGAAAACAAAAAGAAGAATAAAGAATTAAAAAGGAATGAAACTATTGAATATGTGGTTAAAATAATAAATACATCCTAAAATTCAGTAATTTTGTTTCGGAAAGACCTTAAATTTGTTTTGAAAAGAAAAAGGTTATTATAGTCTTTTACATGTTTCGGGCCAAATTTGAGCCACAATTTAGTGACAGTTTAACAGCTCTCTTTGAAATACTCCCTCAGTCTCTATTTACTTGTCCATTTTTACTTGACACACATATTAAGAAAATCATAATTGACATAGTGAGTTTACCATTTTATCCCTATTAATTGACAGATTCCAAAATTAATTTACTCATTAAAGAGGTTCTACCTTTTTCAAAAATATTAACTCTCTAAATAAATTTAGGATATAATAGGTAAAAAAATATTATTTTTTCTTGATGTCAAAAATGACAAATAAAAAAACAAGTAAAAAGTCAAAATTAGATTAAAAAAAGGAAAGGATAGAGTACAATATATCAAAAAAAAAAAAAAAAGGGAGCAATTCCCCATATTCCCCGTGAATTTATGAAAAAAATATTTGCACAGCACTTTCACAAAAACCGCATTCATCAAGAAATCACTAAATACTATTTGTAGTTTACTAAATTACTACTATTTAATAATATTTTTTGAGAATTAAACATTGTTAAGAAGATGTAGTATGAAGGTATAGTTTTAAAAACGTACAAATTTTTGTCTTGAATTCATAAAGTAACACTTAATTTAGGACAATTTTTTTTGGTTAAATCACACTTATTTTGGGACAGCAACACAAGCTATCTGTCTACCTTTAGCATAAATGACAAATCCGGACTTGTACCAGGCTTTTTATTTGGATAAGATTGGTGAACATTGAACAATGAATAACTATAAATCAGAAAATTTTACCTCTGAGGAACAATACAACTCATTTTCAAATGAATGAATATCAATAAAGTTACAAAGAGAATTTGGACTGTCTACACAGCATCAATTTCAAGTATTCATATACCCAAGCTTATTTTTACATCAAATAAAATGAATATGTGCACACTACAAACAAATTATTGTATTGGAATCTCACGGTCATGAGAAACACTGTAAGAAACCTTTCGCCATGTACATACGCAGCTAAAAAGACATTATCTTTCACTTGGGATTCGTTCGAAGCAACAGCAACTTGGAAGCAATATCATCATAATCAGGCAGCTTTGGATGTACATGACTAGCTTTCTTCATGCTATCCTCACTGGAAAATTTGTCCCCAATCGAGGCTGGTGCCTTTGGAATATCATTGTTGCCTGATGCTGCTGCCATTTGGGAAGAGCTAGATGATTTTTCCACCCTTCCCATCTTCTGTCTCCCTTCATGTGATGTCATCTTGGTCTGTGCAATAGGCCTTGGAACTGCAGGTCCAGCGCTGGGCTGCTCTAAACTTATCCTTTTATCTGATGGGGATTCATGTGACTCACTACTGTAAAAGTTCTTGGTCAGTCTCTGCGGTTCTTGTGTATCAGCAGCATAAGAATTTCTGACGGGTTTCAGAGGTTCTTGAGTTTTAACACCGAAAGAGCGGTTGATGGGTTTTCTGTCTACACCAGAGTCAGAATTAACAGCTGTCTCGGAGCTGATTTTAGACTTAGAAGAAATGTTTGTATCTAAGCTGGAGGAAGAAGCTTTAGTTCTACGAGAAACTCTACTACTCAATTGACTTCTACCAGCAAACGAATGTTTCTTAGGACCAGCCTCGGAATCACTGCTATCAGAATCAAAATATGTGGATGAACCTCGTAAGCCTGCATATTTTGTATTAACTTCGCTGCCTGTTTTTTGTGCATAAGTTCTTTGACTGTAACTCGAAGCCTCTTGTGAAAATTCCGCATCAGAACTGTCGGTATCTGAAGCATAATGGGTGTCATCCAATCTTGAGCTTGACTTATCCTCTATTTTCATCCTCATTCCTAAACCAACAGAACTCTTAGGGGGTGCAACATCTTGTGACCTCACCGCAGGACTTCCCTTAGCACTCTCGACTGAAGATGGAACATTATTTAACTGGCTTCTTAAGTAAGGTGGAGGGATATGGCCTTTATGCTTAAGGCCACCAGTTAACTTCCCAAATGTGAATTCCTTTTCAGACTCAGAAACAGAAGCTGCTAAACTATCATCATCTGTCTGTGTCCTGGGCAAAGCTGGTAACCATTTCTTCCCATCAGTTCCTGAAACATTTTCCATATAGGAGGATCTTGGTGAATCATGATACCGTACATGTTAACAGAAACATTCTGAAATGTCTTATTAGTTATAACTAACCATTCCATTAAACAATTAGAACTTATAAATATAGAATGAGTAAATTTTGACTTACCTATCGGGTGTTGGACTATCTCACTGTCACTTTCGGAATTCATACCATCAGTATCGTCGAAGGATGGCACAACATTTTCTTGTCGCGAATTGTCACCAGCGGCAGCCAAGCTTTTGTATAACTGAGGCGATTGCATTTCCACAAAGATTTCTGATGCCAATGAAGACTTCTCCTGTGATTTGTCAGAGTCAAAGCTCCACGATTTTTTAATTGCAGAGTTGTAAGTAGGTGATTTCCTTTCTGGTGATGGAAAATAAAGTTTGGCTTGCTGGTCATCATATGTAGGATCTGAGTCAAACTTAATATTATAATCTTCTTCTGAGCCAGAATCATCAAAAGCAACAGAGGCAGAATCATGAGAACTCTTATTAACAGTTTCACTAGGAATGTGACCTTGGTAAACATTATTAAATGGATCATTAGTCTTATCATAACCATAACTTTGTTGGTTAGAATGATGAATATTTTCACCAAAACGTGAAGTGCTTAAATAAGAATCTGAAGAATTAATTTTGGGATCTTTTGTAGTAGCTTCTTCTCCAAAATAATTGAAGTCCTCCATTGACTCATTCTTAAAGCTACTCGTGGATTCAGATTCAGTTCTCCCAAATGAATTTCTCGTTATCATTTCACTGTCCTCTTTTGATAGGCTTTTCTGCATATACTTATCACCTTCTCCAACACTAGAAAATGAATTATCATTATTAATTGAACCCGTGGCACCTGCGGAGACTTGTGAATCAGGCCTATTCAAAGTACCATGCATATCATTGTGATGTCTTGTTGCCCTAGGTATATTATCATGTTGCAAACTCTCTGTCCTTTCTTGCTGAAATCTTGAAGTTCTATCAGGTGAAGAGCTCACAACTGAATCTTTAGGAAAATGTTCATGCATTCTTGAATTACCATACTTCCCTGGTCCTGAACCTCCTGAAGTACCATGATTATCATCATGAAATTGTCTTGTCGCTCTAGCCAGATTTTCATGATGCAAACTATCAATTCTTTCATTCTGAAGCCTTGGATTTCTATCAGATAAAGAGCTATTTGCTGAATCTTTGGGAAAATGTTCATGGATACTTGTGTCATACATTCCTCGTCCTCCACATCCTGAAGACTGTACTTCAGGCCTCTGAGATTCTGAGGAATATTTCCTTGAAACCCTTGAAAGTTCTGCAGCAGCTCTGGCAGCTAGGCTTGCACGTTCTGCAGACTCAGCAGCTGCTTGAGCAGCAGAGGTAGCATCCTTGAATTCCATATTCCAATTCTGCCTGTCCATAGAAAATTTACCATCTCCAGGAACTGACTGCCCAACTTCTGACCTTTCATCCCTAGACCCTAAGGGTAATGAACAACCATCATTAACATTATTTTTGCAGATGGAGAACCAAACTGTAGATGTTGTATTCTAGCATAATGAATGATACTAACCTGAAGGACTAACTCCATGATGATAGTTAGAAGATGGTGTTACGCCTCTACCACCACTATATGCAGAGTCAAAGCTTTGGGTCCCCAATGAGGATCTTGCATTCTGCTCTGGGGAATTTGAAGATGCATTAGGCCTTTTACCGTGATCAAGTGGAAGTCTCACATCTGACGCATTGAGATGAAGACGGTCTTCATGGATGTTACCGGCCTTCTCTAAACTACCAGATCCATTCTGGGCAATTTAACCAGTGAACTCAGTAAAGGCATAATAATTTGGTCAATCTTAGTCATCAATGGAAAAGTTGGAAGTAACATAATCATACCAACAAGTCATTTGAAGGCACTGACTCCGTCTCTTCTACTGATTTAGGATCCCATTTAATACCATGTTCCTCAGCAATTGCCCCCAAGATTCTCATTTTGGTCTGCCCATCAGGCGCTTTGGCAGATAACTTCTCAACCAACTAAGTACAACAGCATAAGACAATATTAAGAGTACTATGTTGCTAAATTTGAGAAATATAAATAGTTCATTATCTTCATGTTCAAAGTCAAATTATCAACTGTTGAAGGGGGATACTGCAAACTTACCATGCAACTAACTCCACAATTGGGACGGAGCTCAACTGCTGCACTTATAAATTCTTTCCCATATTTTGCGGTAAGATGTTTCCGCACATCTACAAGTTCTGGTATGTCTCCACACCTTGGTGACGCAAAAACTACACTGGTAATTGCTTCTTTCAAGTCAATGGGGCAATTTCTGTTCATCAAAAAGACAATAACATATCAAAACCCTTCAAAGGTATCAGACTCATCATTTAGCCACGAGTTAATCATGGGAAATAGTATGCCTTTCTTTATTTGCCACTAATAAAGCTAATATTTCAAGTAAAACTAGCAGAAACTAACCTCAGTATTATTAAAAAGAACCAGGTAAACAAATCAAATTGTCAAGTACATAAAACAGTGATAAAAAGAAGAAATTCTTCAACAGGTAACAGAATGAGTAATGTGGTTTTTTTCATCATACTTCACTGTAACTTCCAACAGCTAAAAGCAAATGATCAAGATATGCACAGCTATACATCTCTTATCAGGTAATGATTAGACATCTGGCATCACCATCATCACTACCCACATAGATCCAAAAGACCAGCAAAGACATCAAAGTAAAACACAAGGAGCATGCCTAAAATATATGCAAGATACCAAACGCCTATATATCTTAGAAGTAGCTACCAATGGAGTACAGTTCAGAGTGAATCGTCTTTTTTTTCTGTTGTGGTTTCGATCAAAACAGGCAGGGAGAGGAGAGAAAAATTGAGATGGAAAGAAGTACTCGAGGATAATGAAAGTTAAGCCATGGGACTACCTAACAAAATAAATGAGCCTGAGCAACATTGTTTTCTCTCTTTCTTGGGGATGGTTCTTCAGGGGAAGGTGTTATAGGCAAATTACATCTAACTGCAACTGTAATGCGAGATTTCATCTAAACTAATTTCTGTGTCATGCAGATATCTCATGCAGATGAAGACTAACATAATGCTAAAGAAACATCACAAGCAAAAACCAACTTACTTTTGTGACTCAATAATAGGCAAGCGTGCCACGATCAGTTCGCAGTAAATCTCGATAAGATCATATGCTGACATCATCTTCTCCTCCCTAACTACATGCTCCACCTAAAATTAAAGTATCAGATAGATGAAATATTTTTCTCAAAACTCCAAATCTGAGGTACACACAAACATACATTTAACTTAATAATCACAGCTGTAAAACTTAACAGGAATTGCAATTATATTCAACAATCTAACTTAAGAAAGCAGAAGTGAAGGTTTTATGATATGAAGATATAGCTTGAATTTTCTCAGAGGAGCATGCATATCCCATGCTTCGACAGACAGTCAAAAGATGCCTCATTTCAGATATGCCACTTATTATCATGCATAATGATATCTAAAGCAGAATCCTACCAATCCTAATTCAAAAAGTGCACCAAATCCATGGAATCTAATTATCCAACATGGGGATTCAAATTTTCTGGAGATTTGATTAGTTAGGTCTGCAAATTAAATGCAAGTTATGGTCTTGACATTTGAAGAATCATCTCCAAAAGGGATTCTTATCTGAAAAGCAAAGTCAATAAATCAGCAGAACATCATAGAAAGGAAGCATTAAAAACTCCATATTAGGAAAGAAGAATTAGAGATGATATGAAGATGAGAAAGCATGAGACTTACACGAATTCTTGCTGTCCGGTCCTGACCAGAATCAAGCAACTGGGCCAGTTCTCTTTTCATCTGCTTCACTTGCACTTCCTTCTTGTTCTTCAACAATTTCAACCTTGAAGACGCTAACTTTAAGGACATCTTACTGCATCAAATTCAAAAAAAAAAAAAAAAAAATCAAATCGATATGAATTCTCCGATAAACGCGTAGAACACAAATTCAGATCAATCAATAGATGTAAGAAATGGAGAAAGGACCAAAATTACCATTTGGTGGAATTGAAGCTCTTGGTAAGCATATCTTTAGAACTTCTCAAGAAATTGGATTTCTTCATTGTGGTTTTAAAATGAAAAGGAAAAGAGGAGGAGGAATCAAGAATTGTAGCAGCAAACTCAGGATGGAAATTAGGGTATTTGATAGGAAGAATAGATTTGGGGTAGCTTCAACGAAGGATCCGATTCGGTTATCGAAGCGAAGACTAAGACGTATTTTATCAAAATGAATATATGAAAACGAGGGTTGGGTTGAGGAAGTAACTCTGAAATTGACACCTCTTAATACTTCCTTCGTTCCTATTTAGTTTCTTCCGTAAATTAGATTTTTACTTTTACTTATTACTTTTGATATATTAATAAAATATAATTTAAGTTTTTTCATATTTTGCCTTCAATATTAAATATTTTTTTCTCAAATTATTTTTCAAGACTTAATACTATATCTCGCTTAATACGGATAGTTTAGTAAAATATCTGTACTAATAATTATTTTCTCAATGAATATATCAATTCAAATAGTGACAAGTAAAAGTAAATAGATGAAGTATCTTTTTACTTATCATTTTTGACAAATTAAGGTAATACAATTTTTTTTCTTATTATACTCTTAATTTATTAACATTGAGTTAATATATTTTTAAAATGTAGTTAGTAAATATGTTTGGAACTCTATTAATTAATACTCCCTCTTCCCTAATTACTTTCCATTTTTTATTTTTTTAGTTGTTCCTAATTACTTGTTCATTTCTACAAATCAAGAAAGAACAAAAAAAAATTTCCTATTATATCCCCAATTAATTAGTTTGAAAAAGGTAAAATTTCTTGAGTTTTTTATTTCATCCACTTCATAATTAATAGAGATAAAATGGTAAACTCACTATGTCAATCGTTATTTCTTAATAGATGTGTCAATTCAAAAATGGACATATAATTAGAAATAAAAAAATATAAATAAAATATTAAACTTATTATATCAATAGTTATTAGGCGTGTCAAGTCAAAATTTAGAAAAAATAAAATAGAGATGGGAGTAAATGTCTTTCGGTTAAATCGGGTGTATGCTCATTTATGACTTGGTCTAAATTCATTTCACCGTAATAAACAAGTTCACATCTACTCGTCTTCTTTTTTCTTTTTCCTTTTCACATCATCTATTAGGGTATATTTGGAAATTCATCTCGTAATTAAAATTACTCCATTCGTTCGCTTATACTTGTTACTTATTTTTAAAATATTTTTTTATTTTTACTTGTTATTTTTAACATATAAAAAAAAGATAATAATTTTTTTCATGTTTTACCCTCAACATTAAATACTTATTTTACAAATCATTTTCTAAGACAACATTTAATAAAGGATAGTTTGGTAAAATACTTATATCATTAATTATATTCTTAATGGGTGTGTCAAGTCAAACTGTGATAAATAAAAGTGAACGGAGTGAGTAATATAATTATAAATTTAGTAATCACACAATTTAGTAATTATAATGATCTATTTGTTTACCATATTGTAATTTTCAAATGTGTTGTTTGGTTGCACAAGTACAATCATAAGACTATATTAATATTGAAGATAAAAGTTAATCTAATTAAAAATTTATATTAGGTAAATAAGTATCTTTATAAATGACATTAAATTAAATATTTAATGTAATGTCTTATTTCTTGTGAATTTTTTTTAATTATGAAATGATCATTTTCCCCTTTCCCTTAGTGTTTTCATGCTTAGTTTTTGTTTCGAGAATGGTTGGCGTGGTCCCCGATGCGATCGGGTGTGTTTTTGGTTATTTGACCCTTTATGAGTTGAGAATTCTTGGTAGGGTTGACTTTAGTCAACTTTTTGAGTTTCGAGCGTCGGATGGAGATTCTGTTAGTTCCATCGCGTCCAAAACGTCGAGTGTAAGCAAATATGGTGGTTGGCCAGGTTTCCGAGGCCGTAGGTTAAGTTTTAGGCGTTTGAGTGAGATGTTGGATTTTAAGCCTTAAGAGGGCTCCAGGAGGGTAATTTTGTCAATTGACCTCCTCTCGGAAATCCAATGATTTCATTGAGTTTGGAATATCAATTTTAATGGGGTAGCATGTCCAATTTATTATTATCGGACTCCAGATGATTTTCGAGGGACAATTTAGAGGCTTTTTCCTTGTGTTAAGTTGTTGGTTTTCAGTTTCTAAAGCAGGTCATTTTTTATCTTCACGATCGCGGGCCATAGGCTTGCGATCACGTTGTGTCTTCTCTGTGGCCTTCGCGATCGCAACTCATAGGCTCACGATCGCATGAACCCTTTTCGTAGCCTTTGCGATCGTAGACATGGGGTCTCGCGGTCGCGGTGTAAACCTCGTGTCCTTCACCATCACAAAAGTTAATGGCTCGCGATCGCGATAGCTATTTTTCACTTGGACAAAACCTAAATTCGGGATTCTTCCCTTTTTTTCATTTCCACCATTTGAAATCTTTTGCAGCTCTCGGGAGGCGATTCTTGTGAGCATTTTTGTGCAAACTCATGTGAGTACGCTTTCCCTACCAATCCTTTGTTGATTCCTTGAATTTATATCATCCAAAACACTTTTAAATCTTGATTTCAATGTGGGTTTTGGGGTTTTTTTTCCTTAAGTTGACAAATTGGTATTTTCTTGATTTAGAGATCGTTACTTGATCTATTTTAATGGGTTTTTCAACCATGAACTCCTCTTGGCTTGTATAATATAATTTTCAACTAAAAATATAATTTTATCCTCAATTTTCGAAGTGATTTTTGGATTATTTTATCCATGGTTTCTAATTATATGGTATCATTGAGCTCCTTTTGATTAACTCTATCCATTCTTGATAGTAAGTGATCGTTTTAGTGATCGTGTGGTTAAGAAAGTGCTCCGATAGAGTTGTTTGAGTGAAGTTTCGGCTTTCGAGGTAGGTTTGGCTATCCATCTTTTAGACTAAGATGAGTAAGTGATCTTTTTTAGGAAGTCAACTTTGAAATTAATTGTTGTATGAGTTTTAGAGGTTGGTAAGTGTTGACCTTCTTGTTTAGTTCGTGTGATGACTAGTTTGATGCTTAGCTTGTGTGGAGGCTTGTGTGATATCTTTAACTATTGATGAAAACCTGTGATATTTGAGTAATTGCCCGAGTGAGGGGCTGTGTAGCTTATCTTTATAATTGGCATTGAGATGTCCGAGTTAAGGGCTTGAGTTGATTTATGAAGCATCTTAAAATGAAAGAAATGCTTTTCTAAGTGGTAAAGACTGACTTCAAAATGGTTTCCTCCACTATCCCTATCATTTGAGAACGTGTTTCATGATTCGAGAGTTTTGGAACTTTATGCTATTGAAAATCCTTGATTTATTGATTATACCTTGTGTTGTATTTGTTGTGATGAATTCATCCTTATTCACCATATTATTGTTCATGGGAATATGAGAAAGTGGAGAAATACTACCTTTTTGAGAAAGAAAATGTGACATCTTACTTATATACTTGACCATGAGCTAGTTGGCAAGTTAAGGAGATATTGAGATTATGAGATTGATATATGAACTGTGAATCCCCCATGGGTCCTTGTTTGAAAGCTAAAGCTCGAAAAGGTGTATACAATAGGTTGTGCGACGACTTTGATTCAACCACATCATTTCATCTCATTGCATTGCATTGACTAGTTGTGTTGTGTTGTGTTGTGTGACTTACTTATCTGTCGATATGAGTATTAACTATAACCTTATGTGTTTAACGTCTTCGCGAAATACTATATAAATTGGCGGCACCGATGCTGGAATGAAACTTTTATATATGCAGATGTAAGCGTTTCATAGTTTATTTCTTAAGTCTGATTAGTTGCTTATACTCAGTCAATATAACCTACTATGTACATGTGGATTGTACTCATCCCTACTGTTGTTATCTTTTTTATGCATATCCTAATTAGGGTGATCCTTCTAGTGGTTGATCGGATCTAGAAATTTCTTATCATTCAAAGTTGTGGTGAGATCCTGCTTTCCGGATTGCCATTGGTCACAATCTATCATTTACAGTCTTTAATTTCTTTTCGAAAACTTGAGATGTATTTCTAGATTCTAAAGATGTATTAGATGCTCTTTAAACTTATCCTACTAGGTTTTGGGAACTTCTTTGTTGTTTTCTTTTCGGTTGTGACCTGACTTCCCTTTGGAAGTCTCGTAAATATTATTTATTTCGGCTTACAGACCATTTTGAGCTTATCTGGGTGTGTGTTATCATGACCTCGGCATGACACCCCGCCCATTTGAACGTTGGGATTAACTTGTACTTTTGGAATAAGAGTAAGACTTCTTAACAAAGGATGTTTTATGAGTAATTTTTAATTGCAAAAAGTGTTTATGTGAAATGTTAAAGTCAAGAAAGTTGCTAAATAAAATTCGGCAAAGGTTATTGTAAATGTTGTTAAGGAATTTCTCTGAAATTTTTGTCAAATGTTTATGCAATTTTATCCTAACATATAAAGAGTTAGAATTTCCATTACCTATCAAATCGAAGGTCTACAATTGTAGGTTCCAATGCTCTAAGCCATTCATCAGTACGAGTTCAGAATTGAGAGATATACAGGTTTTCGTGAGACTGCAGAAGCAGACACCTCGAAGTGGGTCCCCAACCCCTAAGTCAGTTAGTCTTTTAAATACACCCATCTCCTTCGTTTTTTCATATAACTGATCAAAAACCCTGAAAAAACAGAACTCAAGCTACTAAATCCTCCATCGGTGTTGATTCTTTCAACTAGAAAGTTTAACGAAAGTTGCTTTACGTCACGAGCTCAATGTTGTGGTATAATTTTCTGCATGATTTGGGCTCCGGTTGTTGTAGCTGCAAAGAGGCAGAATCTTAGTATTATTATTTCAGACGTTTTGATTGAGGTAAGATTATTTTTACAACCCTCCTTCGTAGTTCCACATCGTAGTATCATTTTTATAGATTTTTTAGCCACGTGGTGGTGTTTTCGATATTATGGTTGTGGGCATCCCCTTTGTCTTATTTTGTTTCGTTGTTACTGATTTTTATTGATGATGTTAAGGTGCTGGAGGTTATTGGGGGTTTATGTGATTCTTATTAGAGTCGCATACGATGTTGTTGGATTGAACGACGTGAAATACACCTAGTTATGTTGCCTCAGGAGCTTGGCGCTCCTTTGAGATGTTGTTGGAATGCCCCTTCAATGAAGTTAGCTGATGATTATTGTTGTTATTTGCCTCACTTTGTGGGTTGGACTTGGCTTGTCACGAGTGTGGCAATAGCGTCTTGTTGATTAGTCATGACTTGTTCTTGCAGCCTCACTGATTTCCGCATTGTTGCATTACTTTTGTTAGGCAAGCTTCATAGAGACACTTTATGAGATTTGGCTGGAAGGTATGTTAAGGCTATTATTTCTCCTCTAGCATGCTCTTAATTTTTTAAGCTTGTTATGGTCGGTGTATTATAATTAGTTGACCAATTGCCCTGTCATGTTGAGTTGGCTACGACCATATGATATAATGTCTATCGGCGACACACTACTTGTTACTTAGTAGCCTAGAAAAGCAGGTTATGATTCTGTTTTGATTAATTATAATTACTTGTTATTGTTGTGATGTTTTATCGCCTGGCTGCCGCCTATGATCTTGTTTTTGCCTCAGCAGACACTTACATTGTAGGGTTCTTGATCATACAAATTGATTCTTATAACGAGCCTACGGGCCGGGAAGACTAAGCCTACAAGCCAAGTAGACCAAGCCTTTGGCCCGGGTAGACCATGCCTACGGGCCGGATAGGCTGGACCTACGGGGCAACATACATGTATTGTACCACAGAGCCTCAGATTGGCATTGATTTATGGCACACCTACAGAGAAACATATATGTATTGTACCAAGAGCCTCAGATTTGCGTTGATTCATGGCACATGTACATTCAGACAGTTCTAATCAGATTAACATTGGGATCCAGGTAAAAGGGCTAATATGGGTATTTAGCGATAGCTTGCATTCATTAGGACTTATAGTTATTGTGTGTTGTTTGTACCTACAGGGCTTATGGGGCCTGGCTAGGTTATTGCTTGTTATGTATTTATATTATCTTATTGTTGGGAGATAAGGTATTGTACTTGTGTTCCACCCCTGCCCTTTTTATTCAGTACTTATACTCTAGTTTCAACTTTCAGTTTAGCTTACATGCTCAGTACATTATTTTGTACTGATGCCCCTTGTCGGGGGCCCTACATTCATGTCTGCAGGTCCTGACCGACGTCCAGACAGACATGCCAAGTAGCACAGCTGCCTATCCAGCTGATTAGTTGACTCCTTTCTTCCAAGGGTTGCCACAGTCCTAGAGGTTTGCTTATTTTGTGGTTTACAGTTTTTGGGTAGGCAGGAGCCCTGTCCCATCCAAGTGTTATATTCATAGAGGCTTGCGTACTAGTGTTTTGGGTTGTTAGTCACGTTATTGTCCATGTTGGCCTTGCTTTCTAGTCGGTTGATGTTTGATAGTTTCTTGGCATATTATTTATATATGCTCCTATTTTCAGTTTCTATATAGAGATCATGGTGGCTTTTATGACCCACATAGAGTTTATGCTTTCCTAGATACCATGGTGGCCCCGACGGCCCAAACAAGATTCTATGCTAGCTAGGTATTTTTTTATATAAATTGTTGGGAGTAGTTGTTTTCTCTGTAGAACTATTGATAGGGGCCTTGTTGGCCGATGGGTTATTTTTAAGCCGAGATATACTTGTTTGTTTTCTTTAACTATATGTGGATGCCATGCGACATTAGCAAGTGGTTCAGTAGGGTCGGCTCAGACCTAAGCTTTGGCATCAGGTGCCAGTTATGCCCCTTGAGTTTGGGGCCTGACAAACTTGGTATCAGAGCAACATCGTATCCTAGGGAGTCTGCAAGCCGTGTCAAGTAGAGTCTTGTTTATAAATATGTTGTGCTCCATATTCTATAAGAAAGAAGTACGAACATCATTTAGGAAAGTTACCCTTTGTTAACTCAAATCGTGCTATAGAGCTGAGTCATAAGGGTTGAGTTCTTTTGATTACGATTGCTTATGAGCTTGCACTATAACTGCACTTACTATTTACCTAGACATATCGCAGATTCAATCTATTACAAAGAATAGATAGGCTCTAACATCAGCAATATATGGTTAAGAGGATGAAGACAAAGTCGATGAAGGAGAATAGGCCCATAGGGTTTCAAAGAAACACTCAGGCTGGTCCGAACATTGGTATTCAAAGAGACCCCTAGGGTCACGATCACAACAATCCCTTGGTACCAGGTTAGATTGATAATGTCAGTTAGGTTTGGATGAAAGCTCCCGAGTGTCATGCTCGCAACAGTACCGTCACCTAGAGCAGTCAAGATCAATTGTGCTAAGTTGTGATATTTGCTGTGGATCACGTATTGGGAGTTGTCACATAAAAGGTTATGCTTACGACTATGAGGTTAATATACAAAGATATTGTCCATTCACGGACTAGTAGGTTTCAGGATAGAGGGTTGGATTAGCAGTTGAGTCATCTACTTCGGTACATTCTGCAGAGAGAGGGCCACAATTTTCGTTAGGTAGAGGTTGAGGTATAGGGGGAGCATCTAGTTCTGGCAGTGGCTAGAGGTGTACTTATGCATTGACAAGTATACTGACCATTTGTTCTCACTTTATTTATGCTTTGATAGATCCAGGCTCAACATTATCGTATGTTACTCCATTTATTGCTGAGAAGTTTTTCATAGTACAAGAGTCATTGAGATGACTTATTGCTGTATCTACTCTAATTGGTGACTCTATTATTGCCAAAATGGTTTATTGGGGGTGTATTGTAGATATTGTTGGTCATCCGACTTCTGACATATGATAGAGCTGGAAATGCTAGACTTTGATATTATTAGGGGCATAGATTTGCTGATATCTTGTTATGTTAATGTCTTTTGTCCAGCAAAGATTATTAGATTCCACATAGTTCGAGAGGGGGAAAGGTAATACTGCGACAAAAAATGATACGTTCATTGCATATACTCTGGCGAGGAAATTGATTGCTAAAGGCTACGTTTATCATATTGTTAGAGTTTAGGATGTTGACATAGAATCGCCAACCTACATCTATCCCAGTGGTTAATGAATTTCCAGATGTCTTTCTAGATGAGCTCCCTGGTATTCTCTTAAGACTAGAGATTAATTTTTCTGTTAATACATTACCAGATGTCCAACCGATATCAATTTCACCATGCAGAATGGTACCAATAGAATTAAAGGAATTGAAGGAGTAGCTAAAAGACTTATTAGGTAAGGACTTCATCAAGCCAAGTGCTTCATCAAAGGGTACACCAGTATTATTTGTGCGAAAGAAAGATAGTTCATTGATCATGTATATTGACTACAGACAACTAAATAAGGTGACTATAAAGAACAAACATCCATTGCCATAGATTGATGACTCTTTTGACTAGTTATAGGGTGCCTGATGTTACTCAAAGTTTGATTTGAGTTCCGGTTACCATCAGGTGTGAGTTCGGGAGAGTGATATTATGAAGATAGTCATCAGGACCTGATATGGTCATTTTGAGTTTCTTGTGATATCTTTCGAATTGAAGAATGTCCCAATTACATTTATGAACGTGATGAACACCATATTTAGGCCATTCATAGACATGTTCATGATTGTTTTCATTGATGAGATTTAGGAATATTCACGATCAGAGGGGGAGCATAGGGATAATCTCCAAGAAGCATTTCAGATATTTCGAGGTTAAAGATTGTATGCTAAGCTCTCATCGTGTGGGTTCTTATTGCATTCTAGGGCCTTCTTTGGCCATACTGTATCAACTTTTGGTATACATTTTAATATGCAGAAGATTGAGGTCATGATGAATTGGCTTAAATCCATGATCCCAACTGAAGTTCATAGCCTTCTGGGGTTAGCAGGCTCAATCAGGACTCTTTAGCCGTTAGTATAGAAGAAGACAAAATCCTTGAAACCAGACATCGATTATGTGTTCTAAATGTTACAGTTCTACCACAATAGATTATGGTAGAAAGAAACTATTCTAGATATTCTATTCACCAGGTTGTACGATGATTTATCATGATACTAAAGATACTTACTAGTGGCCTTGGATGAAGAAAGACATTGTGGAGTTCATGGCACAGTGTCCTAATTGTCAGAAGGTGAAGATCGAGCACCAAACACCAATTGGGTTGACTCAAGAGATACCCATTCCATTGTGGAAGTAGGAGGCAATAAATTTGGACTTTGTTACAGGTTTAAGTCGCTATTAATAAAAGTTTGATTCTATTTGGGTACTTATCGACAGACTGACAAAATAAATCTATGTCTTACCGGTCAGGATCATATTTTCAGCTCAAGATTTTACAGTTCTATATATTAAAGATATTTTTTGATTGCATGGTGTCCATGTATCTATTATTTCAGACAGGGGACCATCATTTACAACACATTTCTGGAAATCATTCTAGAAGGGTCGGGGGATGCTGGTAAACCTTAGCATATCATTTGATTCTCATACAGATGGCCTAGCTGAACGTACGTTCTAGATGATCGAGGATAAGTTACAGACATGTGTTCTATATTTCAAAAGAAATTGGAATGATCACTTTCAACTCATTAAGTTTGCTTGTAATAATAGCTAACATTCCATCATCGGTATGGCACTGTATGGAGCTTTATATGGAAGAAAATGTAGATCATGTCTTGGTTGATTCGAGGTTGGAGAATCAGTATTACTTGGACAAGAATTAGTGTTGCAGGCCTTGTAATAGGTTAGGCTAATTATAGAGCGGTTGTTGATAAGCGAGACTTAGAGTCTTATGTTGATGATAAGGTTTTTCTAAAAGTTTGTCCTATGAAGGGCATTATGATATTTGGAAAAAGAGGGCAAGTTGAGCCCTAGGTACACTGAGCCTTATCACATCTTGCAATGGATAGGCCGATTTTCCTATGAGCTAGAGTTACCTCAAGAGTTAGAGGCGGTACACCAAGTTTTCAAGTTTCTATTTCACAAAGATTTATTGGACATCAAACACGTATATCACCGACAATAGATGTTCAAATTCCAGAGTAGCTATCTTATGAAGAAGTCCCTATTGCCATAATAGATCGCTAAATAAGAAGATTATAAAATAAGGATATAGCTTCGGTAAAAGTGTTGTAGCGACGCCATAATGTTGAGGAGCTGGCGTGGGAAGCAGAGGAGGACATGAAATCCAAATATCCTCACATGATTGTTCCTTCAAATGAGTAGACCAGCATTTGAGTAAATGAGGTATGTTACTTATGAGTTGTATGAGTTCTTTCATTGTTTCCTATTATATCGAGAATACAATCATCATTCGAGGACGAATGTCCCTAAGGGGGGAGGATGTGACACCCCGTCCATTTGAACGTTGGGATTAACTTGTACTTTTGGAATAAGAGTAAGACTTCTTAACACATAAGGAAAGACTTTTTATGAGTTATTTTTAATTTCAAAAAGTTTTTATGTGAAATGTTAAAGTCAAGAAAGTTGAGAAATAAAAGTCGGCAAAGGTTATTGTAAATACTGTTAAGGAATTTCTCTGAAATTTTAATCAAATGTTTATGCAATTTTATCCTAGCATATAAAGAGTTAGAATTACCATTACCTATCAAATCGAAGGTCTATGAGTATAGTTTCCAACACACTAAACCATTCATCAATACGTGTTCAGAATTGAGAGATATGCAGGTTTTCATGAGACTGCGCAAGCAGACACCTCAAAGTGGGTCCCCCAGCCCCTATGTCGGTTAGTCTTTTAAATAAACCCATCTCCTTCATTTTTTTCATTAGAACTGATCAAAAAACCCAGAAAAATCATAACTCAAGTTACTAAATCCTCCATGGGTGTTGATTCTTTCAACTCGAACGTTTAACGAAAGTTGTTCTACATCGCGAGCTTAACGTTGTGGTATAGTTTTCTTGTTGATTTGGACTCCGGTTGTTGTAGCTGCAAAGAGGCAGAATCTTAGTATTATTATTTCAGACATTTTGATTGAGTTAATCTTATTTTTACAACTTTCCTTCGTAGTTCCACATCGTAGTATCATTTTTAAAGATTTTTGAGCCATATGGTGGTGTTTTCGATATTGTGGTTATGGGAAGCCCTTTGTCTTATTTGGTTTTATTGTTATTGATTTTTATTGATGGTTTTAATGTGCTGGAGGTTATTAGGGGTTGGTGTGATTCTTATTAGAGTCACATATGATGGTTGTTGGATTGAACGAGATGAAATACACCTAGTTATGTTGCCTCGGGAGCTTGTCCCTCCTTTGAGATGTTGTTGGAATGTCTTCAATGAAGTTAGCTGCTGATTTTTGTTGTTATTTGCCTCACTTTGTGGGTTGGACTTGTCTAATCACGAGTGTGGCAATAGCGTCCTATTGATTATTCATGGCTTGTTCTTGCAGCTTCGCTGATTTCCGCATTGTTGCATTACTTTTGTTGGGCAAGCTTCATAGATACACTTTTTGGGCTTTGGTTGGAAGGTATGTTAAGACTATTATTTCTTTTCTGGCATGATCCTAATTGCCTAAGCTTGTTATGGTCGGTGTATTATCATTAGTTGACCTATAGCCCTGTCCTATTGAGTTGGCTACGACCATATGACATAATGTCTATCAACGACACTCTACTCCTTAGTTAGTAGCTTAGAAAAGCAGGTTATGATTTTGTTTTGATTAATTATGATGACTTGTTATTTTTGTGATGTTTTATCATCTGGTTGCCGCCTATGAGCTTGTTTTGGGCTCAGCAGACACTGACATTGTAGGGTTCTTGAGCATACAAATAGATTCTTATACCAAGCCTACGGGCAGGGTAGACCGAGCCTTCGGGCCGGGTAGGCCAAGGCGACGGACCGGGTAGACCGAGCCTACGGGCTGGGTAGGCTAGACCTACGGGGAAGCATATATGTATTGTACCATAGAGCCTCATATTCCCATTGATTCATGGTACACATAAGGAGAAACATATATGTATTGTAATAAAGAGTTTCAGATTTGTGTTGATTCATAGCACATGTACATTCAGACAGTTCAGATCAGATTAATATTGGGATCCAAGTAAGGGGGCTAATATGGGTATTTAGCGATTGTTTGCATTCATTAGGACTTATAGTGATTGTGTGCTGTTTGTACCTACCGGGATTATGGGGGCTTGGTCAAGTTATTGCTTGTTATGTGTTCATATTATCTTATTGTAGGGAGATAAGGTATTGTACTTGTGTTCCACCCATACCCTTTTTATTCAGTACTTATACTCCACTTTCTGCTTTCAGTTTACCTTACATGATCAGTACATTGTTTTGTATTGAAGCCCCTTGCCGGGGGGCGCTGCATTCATGTCTGCAGGGCCAGAGCGACGTCCAGATAGACCTGCCCAGTAGCACAACCGCTATCCAGCTCATTGGTTGACTCTTTTCTTCCAGGGGTTGCCAGAACACTAGTGGTTTGCTTATTTTCTTCCAGGGGTTGCCAGAATACTAGTGGTTTTCCAGAATACTTCTTCATTGATGTGCTTTGGGAGAGCATGGAATCTATTTTGTGAGGGAACTTGAATGCTTTTGTTGAAACATGGTTTTGCATTAAAAGGGAGCACTAGTGAACTTGAGCTTGAGCTTGGATTGACACCGACTAGTCATCATTTGAAGCTTTTTGGTCATGATTAAGTATTGAATATGTTTGCTAGTAGTATTGTGAGGGCACTTGCATGTAAACTCCCGTCTGAGAACTGTTGAAGACACCCTTGTCAAACTAATTGTGTTGTTGATTTATGATTCCAATCACTCTCTAAAATAAATCAAAAGAGTGAGAGGTCATTGTTAATAAAAATATTCAACTAAGAGTCGAGATCGAATCCCACAAGGAATGGTACAAGGTTAAGGATTCAATTTGTGAATTAAGTAGAAACTAATCTCAGTGTAGTAAACATGACATATGGGTGGATGATTCCACCTAAATTAACAACAAAAATTCATACACACAATTATCAATATTAGAGAAAGTGAATGTTCACGAAATTAATTGACTCTAGGGGTGTGGGGATTGAACATTGATATCACCAGGGGTAGTATTGAATTGCTCAATACAACTAAATGATCATGGATAGGCTAGGTTATCTTTGATTGTGTTAATATTCTTTCGATCTTAGAACACTATTTCTTGAAATATCCTTCCGGTCTCATTCGTGCAATTATATCAGCTCAACCCACTTTCTTGGATTTACAATTAAGCTTTACTGAATTGCAAACATCAAACTGATCACCCACTCATATTGGTCTCTTTCGAGCACCAATGTGAGATCGAAGCTAAAATCAAGTTGGCCACCTTAATTCGTTAATTAAATACACGGCAGCAGTTCAAATCCATAATTAACACCTATAAAATAGAGCAATTCAGGATCCTACTAAGTTAAATCAACACCTAACCCCATAATCACACTCCAAGAGATTGAGGTTTTAGCCGCACATCGCAAAGTATAAAGAAATTATACCTTGCATGAAATTAGATATGGGTAACATGAATTTGAGTAATTACAAGAAAACCCACTTTGGATTCAAGCTCAATTTAGAAAATTCAAGATTATCAATTCAAAAACCCCAAGAGATTGAAGTGTTTTCACTCAATAGAAAATGTTTCTCTCTCTAGAATATTCAGAATTTCCAAATCCATTTTTCTCTCTCCTTTGGGCTATTTATAGTTTTCCAAAATTTGGCCCAAACCTAAAATGTGCTTCTCTCTCGGCGACGTTAGTAAGGCTCGACGATATCATTCGATGAGTCACTAATCATGCTTCAACTCACCTTTTACTTGCTCCAAACTTCAGGTATTCGACCATCATTTGGTGGTCCCGTTTATGTCTACTTTTCTAGCATGGAGAATCGCCAACCATCACCTTTGTTTTCCTTTTGAAAACCTATTTTATCATTCGACATTGTCAAATTCGGCGACATTCACCCTTATCGCCTTTTTCATTTGGTGCATCGCCGTTTCTCCATGACTTTGCCAATCAGCCTTGAAAAAGAAGACTAGTGCTTTGTCACTTTGGGCGATATCATGCTCGTGAGGTGATTCACGCTTCTTGTTTGGTGATAATCAGAGTGTAGTTTTACACTTCTTCTTACATTTTTGGCTATTCTTTAAAACATTCATCCTTGTCTTGTACTTTAGCCTTCATAGCTGTAAATCATCAAGATATCATTATAATAAGACATAATTAGGAATTGGGAACACTAATTATTGAGCTAAATCGACCTCAAATGAGTGTAAATCTACCACTCATCAACAACCCCTATTTAAACTTTTGCTTGTCCTCAAGTAAATCAAGAATACAATTAGCTCAATAAGAGTGTCTATAACAGTATTCAATGAGATCTAACATGCAAGTTCCATTACAAGACAACTCTCAACTAATGCATTCAAGTGTCCTCGCATCAAGAATGATTCCATGCTCTCACAAAGCAAATCAACAAAGACACGAGGAATCAATGCAACTCTCACTCTCTCAAAAGAGAAATGCATGCAAGCTTCATCCCATAAGTTTGTCCATATTTTTCCAATCATCACACAACCTAGTTCGTGCAAGATCTCAAGGGTCTTTTAGGCTTGTAATGGAGATGAGGGTTAAAGTATGGACAATTTGGCTTAGTGAATTAACATTTTCAAAGAATTGTTGCAATTATCTTCACCTCTTCTCAAGTTCTTTGCATTCTTTCTCATTTGAGAACTCAAACTGTAATACCTCGGATTCAGAGAAGGGAAAAATATTCATTTCGCAGCCATTCAGTGAAGTAACTCGAGAACGTCGAATGACTCGGTGATCCTCCAAGTAGAACTTCTCTCCTTTTTGGCTTAGTTTCTGCATCCAGTTGTTCTGGAACTTTAGGCGAGCTGGATCGAGCTATTCGTTCTATTCGGAGAGTCACCAAGATTAATTCCCAATCGCCTAATTGCCTTAATACATGAGCCGACTCACTGGAACTTTTGGCGAGCTAAAGGCTCACTCGGTAAGTCGCTGAGTGGATTTTGGTGAGCTCCAGCATTTCTTATTTTCAGTTTTTAAGTCAGGGACTTCTAGGTCTTTTTCATATTATTTTAATTCAATACCATGTCATTTTACCCTTCACCTAAAGACCTATATAAGAGTTTTACCCAAAATTTCTCCAATTTAAAATGATTCTCTCAAATCCCTAAAAGAAGAACAAGTCTCCCTCTCAAATATTTCTCTCTCTAGAAGTTGAAGAAGAAAGCTAGGGTTTTCAAGACAAGTCTCCAATTCCACCATTGAAGTCAAGCTTTTGGCATTGAGGTATGATAGTTTTCATCCATGGATTCCTTCCATTCATGGAGTTTCCAAATTCTCCTATTTTCAAAGTTAGAATTCCTCAAATTGAGTTAGGATTTTCTTCTATGTTATGGGTTCTCCTAATTATTGATCTAATTGATTGATTTAAGATCTATGATGGATAAATTGAGTTAATTGCATGGTATTATGATGATTCCCCATGAACCCATGTAATCTCATGTTTTCCAAATTAAGATGATATGATGTGGGTCTTGGATTATGAAAGAAGTTTATATGAAATCAAGCATGAATTGATAGAATTATATGACTTTATGATGAATTTCTATGAACCCATTCTAACCCATGTCTTCTAGATGTTGATGATTGAAAGTGGGTTTTGAAACTTGAAAGGTGAATTATGGAATCATGCATGTTCTTAAGAAAATTTATGGAAATGTTTTAAGGATTCTTTGAGAGTGAAGTATCAACGATGATGTTGTTGTTGTGTTGTTGAAAGGATTTCTCATATACACATGAAAGTATGATTGTGAAAGATTTTCTCACAGAGTAAGGATTCTAAGGTTGAAAGGTCTTCTCACCTAAATGAATCAAAGATAAGGAGCTATCCTAATGAAACCTAGCTTGGATTGGTTATTGAATGATACCTTTCCATGGATGAATTATGACCTAACTTGGATTGTCAAGATGATGTGCCCTTCAATGGATAATGAGAACAAGTAAGAAAATAACTATTCCGTGGGATTTATGCTTAGTATCGAGAAGATATTGAGATGGAAGCTCTCCCGTGAGTAGAGGTCGGGTTTCTAGAAGCAATCTCCTTGTCCCTTACCTATATGCCCCCATAAGATTATTGCCTAGATAGACATAAGCTAGTGGATCCACAATAGCTAGAAGTTCATGGACCTTGCCTTGGTAAGTAGGACACCCCTTTCAGGTGTGGGAGACACATGGGGATCATGTTATAGCTCACATGGTCTCTATGTTGGTTAAGGCTACTTCCCACAATAATAATGAACTAAGATTACTTCAAGAAGTATCTCACATGTGTTCAAAGGTTTTAAAGATGTTAGGTTGCATTGACCATGTTTTATGACTCATGTTTTCTAACCCTTTTTATATCATGTTTTAGCTTGGTCATTGCATGTCGTGACATATCCTATTTTAGAATGATTTAAGTGTCTATATGCATGGCTATCATACTTGGTACATGATTGTACTAACGCATACTCTTGCCTACGTTTCCCCAAATGTAGGGCCCGACAGTCAAGATTCTCAGTTTCATGGCTAGAGGTTGACTTGAGAAATTCCAAGCTTTGGTGAGTCCTCGTGCTTTGAGGACGGATTTTTATTGTCTTCAGTTTTCTTTCTTACTTTCAGTTTTGGATATGATGTACGAGCTAGGCCCAATTTCATTCTTATGTACTAGATGGCTAATAAGACAAAGTGTTTAGACTTCCGCTTTACTTTTATAAAAACTTTTGGGACTTGAATGTTGTTCTTTATATCTTTGTTTCTATTTCTTATGTTATGAATGCTAAGTGGCTTGTATGGGGTTTCTCGGGGTCCTATACGCCATGTTATGCCTAGGGGGTACCTTGGGTCATGACAAACTTGGTAATCAGATCATAAGGTTTAGAAAGGTCCTAGGATGTCTCATAAGCCACATGAAGTAGAGTCTTGTTCATGAGTGTGAAGCGCGCCACCTTTATGAATGAGAGGCTACAAGATGTTTGGGAAACTCCACTTCTTCATTACTCTAAAGTCATGCGATTGAGTTTAACTCTATAAGGTCTCTCTTCTAATCCTTATCCGATGCTCTACAAGATATGGCTACTCGAAGATCTTAATCTAGAAGGAATATGAAGGAGAATGTGGAACAAGAAGCTCCTCCTCAAGCTTTTCAAGCTCTGGTCGACCCTTTGGCCGAGCAAATGACTAATGCGGAGTTTAGGGCTGCTTTTCAAGTATTGGCACAAGCCATGACGGCCCAAGCCAATAGGGAGGTTGTGGTTCCCGTGAACCCAAATGTGGGTACGTTGGCATCTAGAGTGAGGGACTTCACAAGAATGAATCATTTGGAGTTTCATGGTTCTAAGGTTGAGGAAGATCCTCAAGAGTTCATTGATGAGGTCTACAAGGTGTTGATGATCATGGGAGTGTCGCCGGTGGAAAAGGTGGAGTTGGCCACTTATCAACTTAAAAGTGTTGCTCAAATTTGGTTCAATCAATGGAAAGAAGGGAGATCGGAAGATGCGGGTCTTGTCGATTGGGAGAAGTTTAAGGTTGCTTTCCCCTTGAGATAAGGGAGGCGAAGGTGCTTGAGTTCAACAAACTTCTTCAAGGAAATATGAGTGTGAAGGAATATGCTTTGAAGTTCACACAACTATCTAGATATGCTCCTACCATGATTGCCGATCCTAGGGCAAGGATGTGTAAGTTCGTTTCGGGTGTGTCCGAAATGGTGGTTAAAGAATGTCATACCTCTATGCTTGTTAATGACATGGACATTTCTTGTCTCATGGTTCATGCTCAACAGATCGAAGAGGAGAAACTTACGGAAAGGTCTAGGGAGGCAAAGAGGGCAAAAACCGGTGATGGTAATTTCTCTCATCCAAGGTCCGATGGACATGGTCGTCCTAGATTTCGACAAAGGTTTTTCGGCCAAGGTTCCTCCAATGCTCCTTCTAAATTCAACAAAGATAGGTAACCCTAAGCCTCAAGGAGGGAATGGAAGTGAATCTTCATTGCCTATGTCTACTTTTGCTAGGTGTGGAAAGAAGCACGAGGTTAAGTGCCTAACCGGCACAGATGGTTGCTTAGGTTGTGGTAAAAGTGGCCGTAAGATGAGGGATTGCCTAATGCTTATGGCTAAGGGAAGAGAGGGCAAGCAAGCTTCTTCTAGTGGTTCGGGTTCCAATGCTCCCAAGTAAAACCGATTATATGCACTTCAGACTCGTGGTGAACAAGAGGGTTCTTCTTATGTGGTTACCGGTATTTTGAAAGTTTTCCAACTTGATGTTTCTGCTTTGCTTGATCCCGGTGCTACCTTATCTTTTGTAACACCGTATGTGGCTAAGAGGTTTGAAGTTCTTCCAGATATGTTGTTAGATGCTTTTTATGTCTCTACTCCTGTTGGTGATTCTGTTGTGGCTAAGAAGGTCTATAGAAAGTGTCCCGTTTCCTTGTGCCATAGAGTTACTTTTGTTGACTTGGTAGAGCTTGATATGCTAGATTTTGATGTTTTTCTTGGTATGGATTGGCTGCACTTATGTTATGCTTCTGTTGATTGTTGAACTCGTGTAGTCAAGTTTTAGTTCTCGAATGAGCCTGTCTTAGAGTGGAAAGTGGAAAATTCCATGCCTAAGGGTCAGTTTGTCTCTTGTCTTAAAGCTATAAAGATGATTGCTAAGGGTTGCATATACCATCTAGTTAGGGTGATGGATGTGGATTCTGAAACCTCTACTCTTGAGTCGGTCCCCATTGTTAATGAGTTTCTGGAAGTATTCCCAGATGATCTACCTGGTATTCCTCCCGAAAGGGAAATATACTTCGGTATTGACCTCCTCCCAGATACGCAACTATTTCTATTCCTCCTTACCGAATGGTTCCGGTAGAACTAAAGGAGTTGAAGGACAATTGAAAGATTTGTTGGATAAGGGTTTCATCCGACCAAGTATCTCTCCATGGGGTGCTCCAGTCTTGTTTGTTAGAAAGAAGGATGGTTCTCTTCGTATGTGTATAGAATATCGATAGTTGAATAAGGTTAACGTTAAGAATAAGTATCCTCTGCCAATGATAGATGATCTGTTTGACCAACTTCAAGGAGCGAGTTACTTCTCTAAGATTAACCTTTGGTCAGGTTATCACCAATTGAGGGTGAAGGAAAATGATATTCCGAAAACCGCTTTTAGAACCCGCAATGGTCATTTTGAGTTTTTGGTGATGTCTTTTGGTTTGACTAATGCTCCAGTCGCTTTTATGGATTTGATGAATAGGGTGTTTAGACAATATCTTGACATGTTTGTGATTGTGTTCATTTATGATATATAGATCTATTCGAGAAGTGAGGATGATCACATCAATCATTTGAGGATTGTGTTGCAAGTTCTCAAGGACCAACAACTCTTTGCAAAGTTTAGCAAATGTGAGTTTTGGCTAAGGTCTGTAACTTTTCTTGGTCACATTGTTTCAAGTAAGGGTATTGAGGTAGATCCTAAGAAGACGGATGCGGTCAAGAGTTTCCCTAGACCTTTGTTCCTCTCGGATATTAGATGTTTCTTGGGTTTAGATGGTTACTACAGAAGGTTTGTTGAGGGTTTTCTTCGATTGCCTCTCCATTGACAACATTGAGTCAAAAGAAGGCTAAGTTCATATGGTCCGAAGCATGTGAGCAGAGTTTCAAGGAATTGAAGGATAGATTGACTTCCGCTCCGGTGTTGACCTTACCGGAAGGGAATGATGGTTTTGTTGTTTATTGTGATGCCTCGAGAATTAGGCTAGGATGTGTACTTATGCAAAATGGAAAGGTTATTGCTTATGCCTCAAGGCAACTTAATGTTCATGAAAAGAATTATCCCACCCATGACCTTGAACTAGCGGAGGTTGTTTTCACCTCAATGATTTGAAGGCACTATTTGTATGGTGTTCATGTCGATGTTTTCAACGACCATAAGAGTTTATCATATGTGTTTAATCAGAAGGATCTAAATCTTCGCCAAAGAAGGTGGCTTGAGTTATTGAAAGATTATGATATGAGTTCTCTCTATCACCCCGGTAAAGCGAATGTGGTGGCGGATACTCTTAGTTGGTTATCTATGGGTAGTGTTGCTCATATTGAAGAAGATAAGAAGTAGTTGGTTCGAGATGTTCATAGATTGGCCTGGTTGGATGTTCAGTTAGTGGACTCCACCAAGGGTGGTTTATGGCCCACAATGGTTCAGAATCATCTTTTGTGGCAGATGTGATAGCCAAGCAAGGTCTTGATCCAATTTTGGCTGAATTGAAGGAAGCGGTGCTTAAGAAATCCGTTGAAGCTTTCTCCCAAAGGGGAGATGGTGTGCTTAGATATAGAGGTTGTTTGTGTGTTCCCAATGTTGGTGACTTGAGGGAATAGATCTTGTCAGAAGCCCATAGTTCTCGGTATTCCATTCACCCGGGAACCACCAAGATGTATTGTGATTTGCGGGAGATCTATTGGTGGAATGGGATGAAGAAGGATATTGCGGGATTCATGGCTAGGTGTCCTAATTGCCAACAAGTGAAAGTTGAACATCATAAATCAGGAGGTTTATCCCAAGACATTAGCATTCCTACTTGGAAGTGGGAAGATGTAAATATGGACTTTATTTTTGGTTTGCCTCGCACCCGACGACAACATGACTCAATTTGGGTTATAGTAGATCGAATGAAGAAATCAGTTCATTTCATTCTCGTCAAGATTTCTTACTCGGCGGAGGATTATGCTAAGTTGTATTTGACAGAAATGGTAAAGTTGCATGGAGTGCCTTTATCCATTATCTTCGATCGCGATACCCAATTAACTTCTCAATTTTAGAAATCTTTACAAAAGGGTCTTGGTACTCGTGTTAAGCTCAGTACTACCTTTAACCCCCAAACCGATGGGCAAGCGGAGCATACTATCCAAACTTTGGAAGATATGTTGAGAGCTTGTGTGATTGATTTCAAGGGTAATTGGGATGATCACTTGCCTTTGATTGAGTTTGCGTATAACAAAAGTTATCACTCGAGTATTGGTATGGCTCCATTTGACAGGATTATTTGAGGTGGGTGAAGTTTCTCTAATAGGTCCCGAGTTGGTACATGAGGCCATTGAAAAAGTTTGACTTATTAGAGAAAGATTAAAAATGGCTCAAAGTCGGCAAAAGTCATATGCCAATGTAAGAAGAAGAGATCTTGAGTTTGATGTTCATGATTGAGTTTACTTGAAAATCTCACCCATGAAGGGTGTGATGAGGTTTGGTAAGAAAGTGAAGCTTAGTCCCCGATATGTAGGCCCATACACCTCCACTTCATGTATACAACACCGAATAATATTATTAGCATATTCTCTAAAGAGGAAAGTTTCATCCCATATATACTTCTTCACATTAAATAAGAATTTCTTCTTTTGATGGCTACTCACATCATTAGGTAACAACCCACATACAATGAAGTTTACAAAATCAACATACCAAGGAATAGAGAGTGTAGAAATTAATATTACCGATTCATTAGGGAAAGCATCATCAATATCTCTCTCCTCAAGCACTTTAGCATCCAGTTCTATCCTTGATAGGTCGTCAACTACTTGGTTTTCACAACCCTTTCTATCTTTTACTTCAAAGTCAAATTCTTGAAAAAGGAGCACCATTAGATCAGCCTTGGTTTTGCCTATTTTTTTCCATTAAGTATCGTAGGGCTGCATGATCAGTGTGCACAATCACTTTGTTACCCAATATATAAGCTCTAAACTTTTCAAAACCATATATAACAACAAGAAACTCTTGCTCAGTCAGGGTGTAATTCTTTTGAGCACAATTCAAGGTTTTGCTAGCATAATAAATTGGATGAAAAAACTTGTTTTTTGCATTGCCCAAGAAAACCCCCGAATGCCAACCCACTAGCGTCACACATCATTTCAAAAGGGATATTCCAATCGGTTTCTATGATGATATGGGCCGAGACGAGTTTCTCCTTCAACTTCTTGAAAGCATCCAAACATGCAATATCAAAAACAAATGTGCTTTCTTTCTCAAGAAGCTTGCACAATGGAATAACAATCTTGGAGAAGTTTTTGATGAACCACCTATAAAACCCGATATGAATAAGGAAGCTTCGTGCTCCCTTTACCTAAATTGGGGGAGGAAATTTTTTGATTACTTGTATTTTGGCTAGATCAACTTCGAAAAATTTTGTGCCCAAGCACAATTCCTTATTTCACCATAAAGTGACACAGCTTTTTCCAATTAAGAACCAAATTCAAATCTACAAACCTTTTAAACACCATTTCAAATGCTTGAAGCACTCTTCAAAAGAGTCTCCAACAACCAAAAAATCATCCATGAGCACTTCCATGGAGTCCTCCACCATATTCGCGAAGATTGATAACATGCATCGTTGAAAGGTAGCTGGTGCGTTACATAATCCAAAGGGCATTCGCTTGAAGGCAAATATTACATAAGGGAATGTAAAAGTTATTTTCTCTTGATCCTCCCATGTAATGGAGATTTTGTTATACCCAGAGTACCCATCAAGAAAGCAATACCACCTCTTGCCCGAAAGCCTATCAAGAATTTGATCAATAAATGACATGAGGAAATGATCATTTTCAGTCCATGAAGTAATTTTCAGATAGTCCATGCACACGCCACTCGATTATAGGCCTCATGGCGACAAGCTCACCTTTTTCATTTGGGACTACTGTGAGACCACCCTTTTTAGGAACACATTGTACCAGGCTTATCCATTGGTTGTCTGCAATTGGAAAAATGACTCTCGCATATAACTATTTTATAATCTCCTTTTTCACCACTTCTTTTATTGGGGGATTTAACCGTCGTTTGTGCTAAATGCTTGGTTTGCAATGTTCAGCCAAAATAATTTTGTGAGTACATAAACCCGATAAAACTCCCAGGATGTCGGCAATTGATTACCCCAAGGCTCTAATGTGCCTTTTCAACACTATGATTAATAACTCTACTTGTCATTGTTTAAGATCATTATAAATAATCACCGGAAGTGTGTTGTTGGCCCACATAAAGGAATATTTGAGATGAGGCGGGAGTTCCTTTAATTCTAATTTTCGTGGCTCAATAATAGATGGCTTGGCCGGTGGAACTTCTAAACTAGAAAAATAAAGATCAAGCTATGTTTGAAGCGAATTATGTGAGCCTAAACCCACAAGGGCAGACACGACTTCATCATAGTCTCTAATTTTGGCTTGATCATAATTAAATATTACTTGAGACAATGAATCCCCACGATACGTTACTTCTACACTACTCACCACAACTTCATCAATATGATGCAAGTGAGATTCAACGTGCATATCACTTGGATACTTCATGGATTGATTGATATTGAAGTTGACTACATCATCATTAACTTAAAACTTTAACTCACCACCTTCCACATCAACTAAAACTTTTCCCGTGGCCAAGAATGTTCTATCAAGAATAACCGGTATATCAATATAAATCTCACACAATCAAGCACTACCAAATCAGTGGGGAACACAAATTTGTCAACCTTCACTAGCACATCATAGACCACACCAACCGGTCTCTTTATTGAACGATTAACCATTAAGAGCCTCATGTTTGTTGGTTGCGGTTCCTCAAGCCCAAGCTTGCTAAATATCATCAGTGGGATCAAACTTATACTTGCATCAAGATCACACAAGGATTTTGCAAAAATACACGCACAAATAGTGCATTGAATAGCGTACGCTCCCGGACATCTTTCTTGAGCACTCTATTATTTGTCATTACCGCGCCATATGTTTGCGGTATTTCAATTGTTTCACAATCTATCACCCTCTTCTTTGTCACTATTCTTTCATATATTTGACATAACCTAACAATTCGGTCAAGGCAATCCATCAATGGGATATTCACTGTCAAATCTTTCACTATTTCCATGAACTTTTGGAATTTTTCATTGTCATTTTTCTTCCTCAATCTTTGAGGGAAATGAGGCTTTATCTTAATTTGAGGCATTGTAGATGAGGCTTCAGTACCGCCTTCTTTATCATTTTCATTTGGTTCCCTTCAACTTATTCTGTTTGTGTCTTATCCATTTCCTTAGGTGATTCATCATCGACAATCACCCATTTACTATCCACATTATCGGGCATTGTTATTTCTTGCAAAGTTTTTCCACTTCTAGTAACTATGGCTGAAACAGGGATATGATTCCTCTGATTCTCATTTACATGAGACATTGAATTCTCATCGGGATTAACATACTCAAGAACAGATAGTTGCCCCATTTTTTCTTCAAGCGACTTGATGGAAGATGAATGTTAGACTACGGTGGTGGACAAAGCTGAAACGTCACTCTTCATCCCTTACAAGATCATATCTGAACCCTCCAATTTGTTTAGGATTTTAGTCAAAAAATCATCAGTTGGTGTCTTCATCGAATCATGTGAATTGAACGGCTGCATATATGTAGCATTTTCACATTCTTTTTCTTACCACATTTCATCATTATTTTTGGTCCAACCTTGATTTCCGGCAAGCCTTGGAAACTTGGCCAAAAACCCTCCGATTTTCCACCTCATGTACACCCCATATCATACATTCTCCAGGACATTGCATTCATTGAATTTGTCCCACCTCCAATAATACGTTTGGATAAAATTTCAAGTTGAGCAATCAATTTAGCAATGCTTCTGTCACGCTCTTTATTTTTCTCTTCTTGTTTCTTAAGCGGCTCCAAGTGTGGAAGTGACACATAATCTTTACTCATGTACCAAGCTTGATTAATTTTGGTCATCTCATTAAGCAACCTTGATGCTTCTACCAATGGTTGCTTAACTATACCGCCCCAAACAATATCAACCAATCCTTTATTTACAACATCAAGACTTTGGTAAAAATATTATAACAACAACTCATCCGGGAAACTATGTCTAGGACATTGTAACAACACCCGCTTAAAATGTAACCATGCTTTATGAGCGGGCTCTCCATTAATTCTTTCAAAATTCTGAATGTCTTTCCTAAATTTCATTACTTTAGACATAGGAAAAAACCTCTCAAGGAAAGCTTCAATCAATTCTCCCCATGAGGTGATAGACTTCTTTGGCGACTCAATCAACCACCTACTTGCTTCCCCCATTAGAGAAAAGTGAAATAACTTCAACCAGATTGACTCTTGTGAAATACCCTCAGCCAAAAAATGATTAAAAACACTCACAAACTTGTAGATATGCTCATTAGGATCTTTGTGTTCTAGATCTCCAAATAATCCTCCCACTTTGATAAGTTGCAACATGGGCTTGGTTACAAAAAATGTGGTATCCTTGTGTACCGGTGGTAAAAAAATTTCTCTAACTTCATTAGTGATTTGAGAGATCACCACCTCTTCTTTCTAACATTATTGTCTTGCCCATGGCGAGTAGAGGTGTCACTACTCTGCATATTCATTGTATCACCTACCAAAATACATAACAAGAGAGCCAAGCGTAAGGTTGTTCAACTACAAAACAAATAAGTATGAAAATTACTTCTCAAATTTAATTCCTAACTACCATTCCCCGAAAACGACGCCATTTTTGATAACCCTCAAATCACTCTAAAAAAAATTAAAAGAGTGAGCGGTCGTCATTGATAAAAATACCCAACTAAGAGTCGGGGTCGAATCCCACAAGAAATGGTACAAGGTTAAGGATTCAATTAGTGAATTAAGTCGCAACTAATCTCAATGTTGTAAACATGACAAACGGATGGATGATTCTACCAAAATTAACAACATAAATTCAGACACACAATTATCAATATTAGAGCAAGCAAATGTTCACAGAATTAATTGACTCTAGGGGTGTAGAGATTGAACATTGATATCACTAGGGGTAGTATTGAATTGCTCAATACAACTAAATAATCATGGATATGCTAGGTCATCTTTGATTATGCTAATCTTATTTCGATATCATAATACTATTTCATGAAATCTCCTTCCGGTCTAATTCATGCAATTTTTTCAGCTCAGCCCACTACCTTGGATTTACAATGAAGCATAACTGAATTACAACCATCAAATTGATCACCCACTCATACAGGTATCTTTCAAGCACCAATGTGAGATCGAAGCTAAAATCAAGTTGGCCACCTTAATTCATAAATTAATTACACGGTAACAGTTCAAATCCATCATTAAGAGCTATAAAATAGAATAATTTAGCATACCCACTAAGTTAAATCAACACCCAACCCCATAATGACACCCCAAGAGATTGGAGTTTTAGCCACACATCACAAAATGTAAAAAAATTATATTAGCTATGGGTAACATGAATTTGAGTAATTACAGGCAAACCCACTTTGAATTCAACCTCAATTTAAAAAAATTAAGATTATAAATTCAAAAACCCCACGAGATTGGAGTGTTTTCACTTAATATAAAATATTTCTCTCTCTAGAATATTTAGAATTTCCTCACAAATTTCCAACTCCCATTTTCTCTCTTCTTTGGGCTATTTATAGTTTCCCAAATTTGGCACAAAAATAAAATGCGCTTCTCTCTCAGCGGCGTTAGTTGGGCTCGCCCATATCATTCGGTGAGTCACCAATCATGCTTTAGCTCACCTTTTTCTTGCTCCAGGCTTCAGGTATTCGACCATCCTTCAGTGGTCCCGTTTAAGTATGCTTTTATAGCTTGGCAAATCGTAGATCATCACCTTTGTTCATCTGTTAAACTTCTATTTTATCATCTGCCACTATCAAATTCAGTGATGTTCACCCTGTTCGCCTTTTTCATTCGACGCATCACCGTTTCTCCATGACTTCGCCAATCATCCTTGAGAAAGAAGCCTAGTGTATTTTCAATTTGGGTGATATCATGCTCGTTAGGTGATTTACCTTTCTTGTTTGGCGATCATCAGAGTGTAGTTTTACACTTTTTACATTTTTGGCCATTCTTTCAAACATTCATCCGTGCTTTGTCCTTTAGCCTTCATAGCTGGAAATCATCAAGATATCATTAGAATAGGACATAATTAGATATTGAGGACACTAATTATTAAGCTAAATCAGAAAATCTACCACTCATCAATTTACTTGAGGACAAGCAAAAGTTTAAGTTGGGGGTGTTGATGAGTTGTAGATTTCCACTCATTTGAGGACTTTTTAGTTCAATAATTAGTATCCTTAATGCCTATATATGTCCTATTCTGATGATATTTTGATGTTTTACAACTATGAAGGATAGAGGAAAAAGCAAGGATGAATAGAAGAAAAAGAGGCCAAAAATATTGAAAGGAGTATAAACTCTCAATTGGTGGTCGCCTAACCAAAAGGGCGGATCGACCAATAGGCCAGACCTTACCCAATGTGACAGTGTTCAAAATTGAGAATATTCAAGCCAGATCGGTAAATTGAAATTGAAATGGTGATTTGTGGAAGTAATTGGGCGAGCTAGAAGTTCCATCTTCGAAGCTCACAAATCTCTAAGTTAAAATAAAAGCTCAATGGGAAACATGGTAGTAAGCATTGATCCGCTGAATGTGAAAGGTTGACTTGTTCGAGTTCGCCAACTGAGGTTCAAATACTTGAAACCTAAAGCATAAAAAGGGGGAGCTAAAGAGCAAATGGCGATCCACGGAACGTGTTAGGCGAGCATGAATAATGTCACCGAACTAGCCACACATGGAATTTTGGACCAATTTTTGGAAAATTATAAATAATCCAAAGGAGAGAGAAAATAGATCAGATTTTAGATCAGATTTTGGAGGAGCTTTTAGAGAACAATTTAGATAAGATCTTTTGTTTGAGATTTTAATTAGTCTTCTACCCTTTGAGAAATATTCTTAGCTCTTGGGATTTTTGAACAACCTTGTAATTGACATAATGGCAGTGGGTGTTGAAGATTATTACTTAATTTCAACTCTCTAATGGTAGAAAACATAATGGGTATACTTTCTTTTCCTTTTATGATGCTTGTCTAAAACCCCAATTCTAGGTGTGTGATTATGGGTGTGGTGTTGATTTAATTTAATGGGTCTTGTGTCTTGCTCTATTTTATTACTGTTCATCCATGGATTGGATTTATTTATCATGAAATTAATTTATGGGTTAATGTTGAAAACTTAATCCTAGTCTAGATCTTTGATTGATGCTCACAAGAGATAATTGAAGTGGGTATATAACTTGATGCGTACAATTTAGATTTTATTTGTATAGTTTGCTTGAAAGAGAAATTGTGGTTCAATTCTAGTTCCAAATCAGCTTAAAAGAGAGATTCTAGTAAGGTATTGGGTTGATTTGTGATTCACATAGATGCGAGCGAAAGGAGATTCTATGATATGATGCTTTGAGATCGAAAAAAGATTAGTGTCATTGAAGATTATCCAACCTATCCATGATTGTTTCGCACTATTAAGCAATCACATGTACCCCTATTTGACATCAATACCAATCCCCACACCATTAATTTGTCTCTTAGTTGTTTGAATCCCGAATTTTAGTTTAATTATGATAATTTATACCAAAACCTTTTTTGTAAATTTGGTGGAATCATCCACCCACTTGTTCTAGTTACTACAATGAATCAATTTACATTCTCAATTTTCTAATTGAATTCCTTGCATTATATCACTTCTTTTGGTATTCAACCAGACTAGCTTTTTGGGTATTTTTATTGCTAACGACCGCTTACTCTTCTAATTATTTTTGAGAGTAATTTGAGCTTTACCATCAAACCTTTTCCATCACCTCATGAACTAAATTCGACCCTATCAAAGTGACCTCACAAACTTAGGGCCAACCAATAGGATACCTACATCTCTTACCACAGAGAGCTTCAAACGGAGCCATTCGAATACCCGAGTGATAAGTATTATGACAAGCATATTCAATCCAAGGCAAATCATCATCCCAATTACCTTTAAAGTTAGTCACACAAGCTCTACACATATCTTCCAAAGTTTAAATAGTACACTCGGCTTGACCATCGGTCCGAGGATTAAATCTATACTAAGATTCTCTTGAGTACCAAGACCCTTTTGAAATGATCTCAAAAAGTGAGAAGTGAACTGAGTACCTCTGTCTGAAATGATGGATAAAGGCACTCCATGCAACTTTAACATCTCCCGAATATAGAGCCTAGCATAGTCCTTGGCTTAAAATGAGGTTTTCACAAGAACAAAAGGAATTGACTTAGTCACTCGATCTACAATAACCCAAATAGAATCATGTTGTCGATGAGTACGAGGTAAACCCATAATGAAGGACATATTTAAATCTTCCCACTTTCAATAAGAATGTTGATTTCTTGAGCCAAACCTTACAGCTTCTGATGCTCAATTTTTACTTGTTGGCAATTTGGACACTTAGCCACAAATTCTGAAATATTCTTATTCATCCCATCCCACCAATAGACCTTCTGTAGATCACGATAAGTCTTGATGGATCTCGAGTGAATAGAATACTAAGAAATGTGAGCTTCTAATAAAATCTATTGCCTTAACTCATCAACATCCTAAACACAGAAATGACTTTGTTAACGAAGCACACCATTTCCCTGATGGGATAAAGCCTCAATAGAATTTTCCAAAACCATTTTTGTAACTCAATTAAAGTCGGGTCATTATCTGTCTTTGCCTTAACATCTGACACAAGTAATGATTTTGAACAGTTTTGCACAATGATACCACCATCATCAAAATCTACCAATCAAACACCCAAACGAGCTAGTCTATGAATATGACAAACCAACTCTTTCTTATCATCATCAATGTGAGAAACACTATTCATATACAATTAACTAAGAGCATCGTCAACCATATTTGCCTTACCTACAAGAACACTCATATCATAGTCTTTCAACAATTCAAACCACCTCTCTTGGAAAAGATTCAAATCCTTTTGCTTAAGGACATATTGAAAACTCTTATGATTAGTGAACACGTCCACATGAACACCATAAAGATAGTGCATCCATATTTTCAAAGCAAACACCACCTCCACCAACTTCAAATCAATAGTCGAGTAGTTATTCTCATGAACCTTTAGTTTCCTAGAAGCATAAGATATAACCTTACAGTGTTGCATAAAGAAAAACCATGACCAACCCTTGAGGCATTAGAATATAAAACAAAACCATTTGATTCTTTCGGTAAGGCCAAAACTGAGGCTGAAGTGAGTCGAGTCTTCAAATCTTGGAAAGTTTTTTCACAAGCTTCCGACCATTAAAATTTTATCTTTTTCTGAGTCAAAGGCGAAGCAATAGAAAAAAATTCCTCTACAAACTTTCAATAGTAACTCCCGAAACCTATAAAAAACTAAATATCTAAAGGGAAAAGAGGTCTGGGCCAGTTCTTATCTGCCACAATTTTCTTAGAATCAACCTGAATACCTTCACCAAAAATAATTTTGCCAAGAAATGCAACCGACCTCAACCAAAACTCACACTTATTGAACTTACGAAACAACTGGCGATGTTTAAAAACTTGCAAGACAATCATTAGATGATTTGCATGCTCATTCTCACACTGGAATAGATCAATATATATATCATCAGTAAACATGATGATGAACATATCAAGGTATTTCTGGAACACTCTATTCATCAAATACATAAAATCTGCATGAGCATTTGTTAGTCGATAAAACATAAGTATAAATTCATATTCACCATCGAGTTTTGAACGATGTCTTCTAAATGTCACATTCACATACTCTCAACTGATGATAACCTGATCAGAGGTCAATCTTGGAGAAGAAACTAGTACCTAAAAGCTAATCTAACAAGTCATAGATCATAGGAAGGTGATACTTATTCTTGATGGTGACCTTGTTCAGTTGTTGATAATTAATAGACATACTAAGAGAATCATCTTTCTTTTGAAAAAATAACATGGTAGCACCCCAATGGAATAATACTCAGCCTAATGAAACCCTTATCCAAAAGGTCCTTTAACTGATCTATTAACTCCTTAAGTTCTTCCGTGGCCATTATGTGTGGAGTAATAGAGATATGCTACATATCTAGAAGAAGGTCAATTCCAAAGTCTATCTCTCTTTTGGGAGGAACACTAGGAATATCATCAGGAAACACTCCCAGAAACTCATTAACAACGGGATTGACTCAAGAGTAGGGGTTACGGATCCGTATCCATAACCCGTACTAGATGATAAATAAAACCCTTAGAAATCAGCTTTGTAGCTTTAAGGCATGAGATAAACCGACTTCTAGGAGTGAAATACTACATTTCCGCTCTACGAGTGGTTCATTCAGAAACTAAAACTTAACCACTAGGGTTCTATCATCAATAAAGGCATAACAATCACGAAGCCATTCCATACCAAGAATGACATCAAAATCAATCATGTCTAACTCTACTAGATCAATTGAGGTGAATTTATGAAAAACTGAGACCGAGTAACTTCTATAGATCCGTTTAGCAACAATAGAATTACCGAAAGGAGTGCAGATTCAGAAAGGTTCTAGAAGGATTTAAGAATTGACATCAAACTTCATAGCAACTTATTGAGTCAGAAAGCAAAATATAGCACCTAAATCAAGCAACACATAAACATCAAACTGAAAGACTCGTAACATACCAGTGACCATATATGGGGAACCCTCCTAATTATGATGAGTCGGAAGAGCATAAAACATGTTATGATGTTGACCACCAGAACTAAATGAAGTACCCTGCTGAGTCGAGCAACCTAAAGAAGCACTAGGCTGAGTTTGATTACCATCCCTACCCTTTCTAGCAAGCGAATGGAAATTTCTTATGTGACCGACCTTACAACAACCATAACATCCATCGGTGCCAGCTAAGCATCTCCCCGGATGACTCTTGACACACTTTTAGCAAATGGGGAATGTCTGACCTCTAGAAGCACCTACTTAAGGCTTAGGTTTAGACACCCTATCCTTATTGAACCTCTGAACTGGAGCACTAGATGTAGTTGGGACATTGAACTTCTAATGGAAATGAGAACGATGACCACCAAACCTCTAATGAAAGTAGTCCCCACTATCAGTCCGGGCCCTCTTAGTCTCCCTAGAACTCCTCTTAAGCTTCTCTTCCTCGATATATTGAGCGTGAGTCATAGATCTAGAAATGTCCATCTCGTTCATAAGCATGGCGGTTCACACTCCTTCACCACCATTTCTGAGACACTAGAAAAAAACATACTCTTTCGAGCTCTAGAATCGACAACCATTGTCGGAGCATACTTAAACAATTGAATGAACTTCAAAGCGTATTCCTTCACACTCATATTACCTTACCTTATGTTATGAAATCTTGAACCTTATCCTCTCTCATATTAAGAGGGAATAATTTATTTAGAAAAACACCATTGAACTTGTTCCAATCCAACTAACCCGCATCAATATCTTTTTTTTACTTCCATTGGTTAAACCACACATGAGTAACCCCTTTCAATTGGTAAAAAACTAAGTCTTCCTTTTCAACCAATGACACATTCATGATATCCACAATCTTTTGAATTCCCTCAACAATCTCTTGTGGATATTCATTCACTTTCAAACCATGGAATACAAGAGGATTATCCTTGTGAAGTTTTGAACTCTAGTCGCTGCCATACCAAAATTTGGGTTCACGGGAGCTATAACCTCATAGTTAGCTTACACCGTTATGGCTTGGGCCAACACTTGGAGAGTAGCTCTAAATTTTGCATGTGAGACTTGCTCGGCCAAAGCATCGATCGGAGCTTGTGGAACTTCAGGTTCCACATTCAAACTTCTTCTGACAGGAGCTCTTTTTGGAGACATGTTCTGAAAATGCATAGAAAAGGACGTAGGAGGAAGAATTTATAGAGTTCAACTCTATCACATGACTTAAGAGTGATGATAAAAGTTAAGTTTCTTATACGTCTCGTGGCCTCATATTAATAAATGTGGCACACTTTAAAACCGTGAATAACACTCTACTAAATGCATCTTGTCAGACATCCTAAGACACTTGTACCTGATGCCCTAAAAACTAAGTTTGTCATGACCCAAGACTACCCCCTAGACGTGACATGGTGAATAGATTCATGAAAGACTCTAAACAAACCACGTGGCATAGTCTGACACTAAGATAAAACCATAACTGAAAGAATCATGGAAGCACAATACAATTATCAAAAGCTCAACTCAATATGATACCACAATTAGAAGCATTCAATTTCATAAAAACTTGCTTGATACTTTATCTAAAAGCATAGTTGATTCATACATTATTCAAAAATATGATCAAATCTCGCATAATAAGATCAATAATGATGAATAAAACTCTATTCAATTGAACCCACCAGAAAATATTGAAACTCTAGAATTTGGGCAAGAAGCATAAATGGAGAATTGGGAGGGGGTTTAGATTCAATGGGTGTAGGGGAATCCATTGATGAATTTTCCATATACCTTGGTTAAATCCTAACTTTGAATCTGGAAAGGAGACTTGAACTTGAAGAACCCCTTGAATCACCTTGGGGGAAACTTGGAAAATAATACTTTAGAGAGCTTTGGGGTTTTGAGAAAAATGAGAGTGAATATGGTGGTTAGGGTCTTAGGAGAATCAGTTATAGTCTTAAAAATAGGCTTAAATTGATGTAGTATAGAAATTAAAAGAGTAGGAAAAGACCTAAATATCCTTGAGTAAAAACTGTCCAATCACCCTTTACGACACCTTGCACGGATTGTGAACCCTTCTACGGTTCGTGGAGTCATCCGTAGAAACCAGGGTGGTAAAATCTTAACTTCTGAAGCTAGCTTCCACAACTTATTTCCACAGGTTGTCAAACCATCGACTGTCCGTGGAGTCTCCAATGCAGTATCTCTTAGAAAAATACATGAGGCCTTAGTGGTATGTTCTACAAAAATATCCACGTTACTAAGATCCAACAACGATCCACGCTGTCCTATTATGAACCACTCACTAAAACTCCCAAAACTTTAACTTCTCTGATGGGTGGTCCATAGACAAGTCAACGGTCCGTGGAGCCTTTCACAACCCGTAGATTCTTTTGTGATCCCTAAATTCACACTTCCCAAACTCAAGCCTCCATCCACGCATGTCTTCCATGGAACGTGGATGGCCTTATGGAACCTAAAAGGCTGCAACTTTTGCACCAAATCTGATGCTTCCCATTTTTACCAATATTTACTATTTTTGAGGTGTTGAATGATTACCAAACAACAACAGTACTCAACAAACAAACCTAAATAACCTTAAATAAAGCAATATTGAACATAAATACTCCATCCACACTATCCGAGCCTCAAAACTGCAACCTGCATAGAGCCAATCAACCCAACCTAACAATTATCACTCAATAGCAATAAAGCATATATAGAATATCACAACTTGCACGTCAACACATATAGCCGTATCACCATAATATTTCACAATTCGACAACCACAATAACATATCATCCTTCACAAATAGCAAGAAGCACGATGAACTGAACTGCAATGTAATGAAATGTCATATAGAGTGATGCATGCCTGTCCTAATGTTACACACCTACTGAATCACAACCCATGCCCCATTGGGGACATATTAGTCCATGTACCTACCATGGAGTGTGTGGCCCGACCCTTCATCATAAAATCTACCATGGAACATGTGGCCCAACTCCTTATTATAGAATCTACCACAGAGCATGTGGCTCGTCCCCTATTTCTCATTATTTCAACAAGGAATTTTTTCTCCCAAATGCACATATAAGTATACGTGGTCACACAAGTAATATAGTGGCTCTTTCAGAGTCGGATTGTTGACCCAATGGACTTACAATCAATGTATATTTAATTCAACTAAACCAATAACTTAAAATCATTATATCTCAAAGAGTTGTTTTTAAAAAATTAAAATTACGATTGCAAATATCTATGAATAAAAAGTAAGTAACAATGATCGACTTTAATTTCAGTGTTTAAATAATGATTAAGACAATTTTAGGGCTGTAGCATACTAAGAATTCACGCATTAAATCTTTTTTTTGTATATTTCCTAAGGTTATCAAATGACTGATTTAGAGGGTTGATATTATGATCATGATTTTCACGCGCCAAACTCAAGGGGTGCAACTGGATCCTAATGCCAAAACTCAGGCCCGTGCCGACCCTGTTGAACTATTTGCTACTACCGCATGGCAGCCACACACAATAAATAAAACAAAAAAGTATATATTGGTTTAAAATTAAGCCCTCAGCCGACAAGGCCTCTGTCAACATAACTATAAAATAAACAACTACTCCCAAGAGATCAGATAAAGAAATAGCCAACTAGCATAGAAGTCCTGATTGGGCCGTCGAGGCCACCATGATCTCTATACCGAAACTGAAAGCAGGTATATATCAAGACAATACATCAAACAACTAACAAGCTTCAGCAAACTAACAAACTAGGCCAGCATGGCCATAACATAGCTATACACCCCACACACTAGTCTGCAAGCCTGTAAGAGTAGTAAAGATTGGTGGGATAGGGCCCTAGCCTACCCATAAAAATATATACAACAAAAGCTAACATACCTCCCAACTCTGGCAGCTCCGGAGGAAAGGGGCTAGCCAACAGGATAGAAGTCAATCCTGCTGCTGATGATGTCTACTGGGTCATCTGTCGGGACATACATGCATGAATACAGTACCCCCAGGCAATGGGGGCATCAGTACGAAATAATGTACCGAGAATGAAAGGCAATAGACTACGAGCAGGTATCCTAATATACTTAGAGTAATTCGATAAATAAATCAAGGATAAGAAAAGTGTACTGACCTGCTCCTAAATCTAAACATATCAGAAATAATAAAACAACAACCTAACCAAGCCCCCATAAACTCGGCAGGTAAAACCAGCACACAAGACCACCAACCCAGGCCCCCATAATCCCTGAAGGTGCCAATCAGTCTATATACCCATATCGGTAGTTCCCTAGCCCCATAGGCAGTCACATAGCCCTCTTAGGAAATAATATAGCCCCGTAGGCAGCACATATATCTCTTAGGCATCAATATAACTTATAGACAACTGATAGCCCTCTTAGGCAACAACATGGACCTGTAGGAAGCACATAGCCTTCTTAGGCGTCAATATAGCCCTGTAGGCAACTCATAGCCCTTCTAGGCATAAATCACATTCTTGCAGCTAACCACAGTTGCCCCAAGGGAAATAATAACAATCCAATAGGCTAAAATCAAGCAATTTAGCTATAAGCAACTTATACAAATAACCTCTAAGTCTTGTCCAACATAGGGGTGATACTAACTGAATAAGAATCCCGACAAGGGAGGATTATATCCACTCGAGTAGCCAACAAGCAACAATAATGGCTACAAGTATAACAACGATACCAACCAGTTACACTGCTCCTAAGCTTTAAGGAAACATGATGTAAGAAGGGAATAGCCTTAACATACCTTTTTCACTGAATTCACGTGGCCTAATGACTTTTACTCATAACCACCCTCGATACTACAACAAGGCAGGACCATAATCAACACACAAGAATAGAAATCGATAAAACAAATTATACCATGATGACGAGCTCAACATGTAGAGAAACTTTCGTCAAGGACTTATGTCGAGAAAATCTATAATTTGGTTGATCCTCGAAATGGGTTTTCTAAGTTTTCAAGTTCTTATCTAAAAAAAAGAAGAAAAAGTCGACCAAGAATATATATAAAAAGTTCCACCAACCTAGGGTCCCACCTCACGTGCCTTCTTCTGCAGTCTCACAAAAACGTGAATATATCTCTATTCTGAAGTCGTATGAACAAACGGTTTGATCCTTTGGAAACTAGACTCATAGACCTTAGTTTTGATAGGTCGTGGTTCCTATAACTCTTCATAGATTGGGAGAAAGACATTTGACCCAAATTTCAGAGAAATCTTTAAAAAGGAACTTACGATAACTTTCACCAACTTTTATTGTGCCACTTACCTAACTTCAAAACTTGAGATACAACCCTTGAATACTTAAAATCTGACATACCACATCATTCTTAATTTATTACTCACCCTCTTTGTATTTCCACGAAGGTACGAGCTAATTTAGACGTCAAAAGTTGGGGTGTTACATCCTTCCCCCCTTAGAAACATTCGTCCTCGAATGAAAAATCTGAGTCACGCGGTTAAGTCCTTAGGAGTTTCCAAAATTTAGGCAGAGTATCCTTTGTAAATGTGACTATCCAGGAACCTGAAATGCAAAAATTCTAACCTAGGCGTCTCACAGGACGACATAAATAGCTAAGCACTATAGCTCCGCAATAACAGTGTGAGCAAAAATACAACGACAACAACCATAATAATAAGCAAAAATATAAAAATCAGATTGGTATCTTACCTCACTGCACTAATATAAACTGATATGCCGTCACCCTGGGTATGAAACAAGTGAGGATATTTGGACCTCATGCCATCGTCAGCTTCCCAGGTCACCTCTTCTCTATTCTTGTTTCTCCACAATACTTTAACCGAAGCCACCTCTTTGGTCCTAAATTTACAGACTAGTCAATTTAATATGGTAACTGGAGTTTCCTTGTAGGACAACTCCTCTGTGATCTGAACATCCTCAACTGGGACAACCCGAGAAGAGTCTCCTACGCACTCCGTAGCATCGATACATGGAAAACTGGATGAACAGATTCTAGCCCTGAAGGAAATTCTAACTCATAAGCCACTCGTCCTACCCTCCGAAGGATTCGGTATGGCCCAATGAATCTTGGACTAAGCTTGCCTTTTTTGCCAAATCTCATAACACCCTTCATAGGCGAGACTTTTAAGAATACCCAGTCATCGACACAAAACTCTAAGTCTCTTCATCGCACATCTGAGTATGAATTCTGTCGGCTTCGAGCTGTTAGCAACCTCTCCCGAATGAGCTCAACCTGCTTCACTGTCTGTTGTACTAAGTCGGGTCCAATCAAACCTGACTCACCTACCTCAAACTATCCAATGGAGGATCTACATTTTTGCCCATACAAAGCCTCATAAGGTGCCATCCCGATGTTAGAATGATAACTATTATTGTATGCGAACTCAATAAGAGGCAAGTGGTCATCCCAACTTCCCATGAAGTCTAGCGCGCACGCCCGTAACATATCTTCGAGTGTCAAAATTGTGCGCTCACCCTGGCCATCTTTCTGAGGGTGAAAGGCTGTACTAAGATTAACATGTGTCCCCAGTCCTTTTTGGAAGGACTTCCAGAAGTTAGCGGTAAATTGTGCCCCTCTATCAGAGATAATAGATACTGGGACACTGTGTAGCCTAACAATCTCTCTAATATAGAACCCTGCATAGTCTTCGGCTGTAAAAGTAGCCCTGACTTGTAAGAAGTGGGCTGATTTTGTTAGTCTGTGAACAATTACCCAAATAGAGTCAAACTTACGACGCGATCGAGGTAACCCTGCAATAAAATCCATATGAATTGCTTCCCACTTCCACAAAGGAATGGCTATCTCCTGGACTAGCCCAGTGGGCTTTTGGTGCTCAACCTTCACCTGTTGGCAGTTAGGACACTGTGCCACAAACTCAGTAATGTCCTTCTTCATCCCGTGCCACCAATAGATCTCCTTAATATCATGGTACATCTTTGTCGAACCAGGGTGAATAGAATAACGGGAATGATGTGCCTCTTCCATAATCTGATGTCGAAGCCCTGCAATATCCATAACACACAATCGACCGCTATATATGAGGATTCCATCTCCTGCTATATCAAATGCTAAAGACTGCTGATCCTGAGCCTTGTCTCTAAGCTAGGATCCTCCTGTTGCCGTGATTTTACCTCTACAACTAGAGATGATACGACTGTGTCCTGAATTGTGACCCCACTATTATTTGCCTCTAACAATCTGATTCCCAAGCTAGCTAACTGATGAAGCTCTCGCGCTAGCTCATGCTTCTCAACACCTAAATAGGATAAACTACCCATACATCTTCAATTGAGGGCATCGGCTACCACATTCGCCTTTCTTGGATGATATAAAATATCCACATCGTAGTCTTTCAGTAACTCAAGTCATCGACGCTGTCGCAGATTAAACTCTTTCTGTTTAAATATATATTGAAGGCTTTTATGATCTGTGAAGATGTCAACATGAACGCCATATAAATAGTGTCTCCAGATCTTTAACGCATGCACAACTGCAGCCAACTCTAAATCGTGGGTCAGATAGTTCTTCTCATGCTTCCTCAACTGCCTTGAAGCATATGCGATAACCTTACCATGTTGCATTAGAACACATCCCAACACAACACCAGAAGCATCACAGTACACCGCATAGCCTTTTGAACCCTCTTGCAATTCTAGAATTGGTGTTGATGTCAACCTGTCCTTCAGCTCCTGGAAACTATGCTCCCAAGCCTCAATCCACTGGAACTTAGCTGCTTTTTGAGTCAGCTTCGTTAATGGTGCTGCAAGTGAAGAAAACCCCTCTACAAACCTTCTGTAGTACCCAACTAACCCTATGAAACTACGAACCTCAGTCGGAGTCATGGGTCTGGGCCAAGTCTTTACGGCCTCAATCTTTTGTGTATCAATCGTAATGCCTGCATCTGATACAATATGGCCTAATAAAGCTATAGAGTCCAACCAGAACTCACACTTAGAAAACTTTGCATAAAGTTCTCGGTCTCGAAGAACCTGAAGGACTGCTCGCAGATGATTTGCATGCTCAGCTTTTGACCGTGAATACACCAAAATATCATCAATAAATACAATCAAAAACATGTCTAGATACAGCCTGAATATACTATTCATCAGGTCCATGAACACTGCTGGGGCTTTAGTTAATCCAAAAGACATTACCAAGAACTCAAAGTGTCCATATCTGGTTCTAAAAGCTGTATTTGGAACGTCTTTCTCCCGAACTTGTATCTGGTGGTACCCTGATCTTAAATCAATCTTTGAGAAGCACTCAACACCTTGTAACTGATCAAACAAGTCATCGATCCTCAGAAGGGGATACTTATTCTTTATAGTCTCCTTATTCAGCTGTCGGTAATCGATACACATTCTCAGTGAGCCATCTTTCTTCCTCACGAATAACACTGGCGCACCCTATGGTGAAGCACTAGGCCTGAAAATGCCTTTATCCAGCAAGTCTTTCAGCTAATCCTTAAACTCCTTAAGCTTAGCATAAGCCATTCTATAAGGATGGATAGTTATGGGTTGTGTACCTAGTAGCATATCAATAGAAAAATCAATTTCCCATTCTGGAGGGATACCAGGAAGCTCGTCTGGAAATACATCTAGAAACTTATTAACTACCGAAATAAACTGAAGAGTCGGTGGTTCTGTATCTATATCATGAATGCAAAAAAGATGATAAATACAACCCTTAGTAATCATCCTCCTCGCATTAAGATAGGAAATAAACCTACCTTTCGGTGTTGATGTATCGCCTTTCCATTCTCGAACTGCCTCTCCTGGAAAGTGGAATCTAACAATCTTTGTCCGGCACTCAACATTAGCATAATAAGATGCTAACCAGTCCATACCCATAATGACGTCGAAATTGACCATCTTTAACTCTACCTGGTCTACAGAGGTCTGACGGTCGATAATTTTTGCCGTGCAACCTCGATAGACTCTCCTGGCAATAATAGAATCACCAACTGGTGTAGATACAATAAAGGGTCGATCTAATGACTCTACTACTATATATAACTTCCCCGCAATAAATGGAGTAACATAAGACAAAGTAGATGCACGATCTATCAAAGCATAAACACAATGGGAGCAAACAATCAATGCACCTATCACAACATCTGTGATGACTCTAAGTCCTGTCAGCAGGCTAGTGAATATGTACGGTTCTGGCTACTACCAGAACTAGATGCTCCCTCTCTGCCTCTCTCTCTGCTTCTACCTGCTGAAGTTTGGGGTCCACACCCTGTAGACTGTGCTGATGAGGAGGAACCTACTACTGACCCGGTCGACTGACCAATACCACCCTGACCTATGGTCGGGCAGTTCCTCCACCCATGCCCCTCCTGTCCACAAGAATAACAACCTGTGGAACCCTTCCTGCACCTCCCAAAATGCATCCTACCGCAAGTAGCGCAACACGACAAGGCTGTCCTAGCCTGGCCTGAACCCATCTGTTGCTGAGAGCCTGATGCTTATGAACCCTCAGCTGGGCCTGACTGTCCCTGACGATAAAATCTACTACCATTGAGCTGCTGCGGTGGAGGTCTAGGTGGCCTACTAGAATATCGGGGTCTGTGACCACCCTGAAAATCTCCCTGTGAACCAGCGGGCCTAGCCCTCTTCTGTCTCTCTCCCTCAGCCCTCTCATTTATATACTGTAGATGTCGGCGTTCCTCTATGCCTTGTGCAAAGGCCTGAATTCATGAGATATCCATATTATCATTTAGTGCAGCGGTAGAACAAGCATCGATATAGTCTGAGTCAAGCCCTCCCACAAATGTACGCACCCTATCATGCATCGTATCAATAATTGCTGGTGCATATCTAGCCAATGAATCAAATCTCAGCCCGTACTCTCGGACACTCATGCTGCCCTATCGGAGGTTCAGAAACTGGTCCACCCAGCCATCCCTAATCTCTCGAGGCAAATAGTGATCTATGAAAGCTTTTGTAAACCTATCCCAAGTGGGTAGAGATGCATCTTTTCCCCTAGATCTCTCCCAAATTTCGTACCACAATACTGCAACATCACGCAATCGAAATGCTGCTAACTCAACTGACTCAGTTGCTGAGGCATGCATGACTCTAAAGATTCTATGAAGCTGATCAACAAAGTGCTGAGGGTCCTCTCTGCGATCTGTCCCTGTAAACTGTGGAGGATTCAACGCAAGAAATTCACGAACTCTCAAACTTCCAGGCCCTTCAGAATGTCCGGCAACATCTAGCGCAACTGGCTAGCGCTGTGCAACTATTAACTGTGCTAACATACATACTGCACTCTTGAAATCCTGATCAAATGGAATAGGATGAACTAGAGGTGGTACTGCTTGTGTAGCCGGGGGTCCTGTAGCCCTCGGAGGCTTCTGAAGCGGTGGAGAAGCTATAGGGTGCTGGGTCTCACAATGGGCTACCTCCACTTGTGGTACCTTGCCGGGTACCCTCGCCTGCAGCTGTATCTAACCCCTGGCTAGCTTTAGTCTGTCTGGTGTCAGCCATCTCTATCTGCATACAAATATCAATTATAAACCAGAAACCTCAACCCTTAAGACACCGCTCTATAGCACGAGGTGAGCAAAAGAAGGATAATCATTCTAAGATGCCCGGTAGCTTCTTGCTTATCGAATGTGGTGCACAACACATTTATAAACAAGACTCTACTAGACACGGCTTGCAGACTCCCTAGGATACGACGTTGCTCTGATACCAAGTTTGTCACGCCCCAAACTCAAGGGGCGCAACTAGCTCCTAATGCCAAAACTCAGGCCCGAGCCGACCCTGTTGAACCATTTTCTACTAGCGCATGTCAGCCACACGCAATCAAGAAAACAAACAGGTATATATCAACTTAAAATTAAGCTCTCGGCCGGCAAGGCCCATGTCAACAGATCAATAAAAGAAACAACTACTCCTAAGAGTTCATATAAAGAAATAGCCAACTAGCACAGAAGTCCTGATTGGGCCGTCAAGGCCACCATGATCTTTATACCGAAACTGAAAGCAGGTATATATCAAGACAATACATCAAACAGCTAACAATCTTCAGCAAACCAATAAACTAGGACAGCATGGCCATAACGTAGCTATACACCCGACATACTAGTCTGCAAGCCTCTAAGAGTAGTAAAGATTGGCTGGACAGGGCCCCAGCCTACCCATAAAAATATATACAACAAAATCTAACAAACCTCCCAACTCTGGCAGCTCCGGAGGAAAGTGGCTAGCCAACCGGATATAAGTCAATCCTGCTGCTGAGGAAGTCTACTGGGTCGTCTGTCGGGACCTGCACTCATGAATGCAGTAACCCTAGGCAATGGGGCATCAATACGAAATAATGTACCGAGTATGAGAGGAAATAGACTATGAGCAGGTATCCTAATATACTGGGAGTAATCCGATAAATAAATCAAGGATAAGATAAGTGTATTGACCTGCTCCTAAATCTAAACATATCAAAAATAATAAAACAACAACCTAACCAAGCCCCCATAAGCTCGGCAGGTACAAACAACACACAACACCACCTACCTAGGCCCCCATAAGCCCAGAAGGTGCCAATCAGTCTATATACCCCTATTGGTAGACCCCTAGCCCCATAGGCAGTCACATAGCCCTCTTAGGCAATAATATAGCCCCGTAGGGAGCACATAACTCTCTTAGGCATCAATATAGCTTATAGACAACTCATAGCCCTCTTAGGCAACAACATGGCCCTGTAGGTAGCACATAGGCTTCTTAGGCGTCAATATAGCCCCGTAGGCAAATTATAGCCCTTCTAGGCATAGATCATATTCCTGCAGCTAACCACAATAGCCCCAAGGGCAACAATAACAATCCAATAGGCTAAAAGCGAGCAATTTAGCTATAAGAAACCTATACGAATAGCCTCTAAGTCGTGTCCAACATAGCGAGGATTATATCCACTCAAGGAACCAACAATCAACAATAATGGCTACAAGTATAACAACAATAACAACCCAATTACACTGCTCCTAAGCTTTAAGGAAACATGCCGTAAGAAGGGAATAGCCTTAACATACCTTTTCGCTGAATTCATGTGGCCTAACGACTTTTACTCACAACCCCTCTCGATACTACAACAAGGCAGGACCATAATCAACACACAATAATAGAAGATACCACGATAATCTAATAAAAGATATGCATTTCCGTCGCAAATTGCTATTTGCGACTTATCAAAGCTAGAGTCAATGAAAGAAGGGTCTTACCTTGATCTTAAGTTCGTAATACACCTCAAAACCTTAAAATATGTCCAAACCCTTCTTGTCCCAACACCAAAGTATGATATGCTATGAAATCGATAAAACAAATTATAACATGATGATGAGCTCAACACGTAGAACAACTTTCGGCAAGGACTTAAGTCGAGAAAATCTATAATTTGGTTGACCCATTAATGGGTTTTATAAGTTTTCAGGTTCTTAACTAAAAAAAAATGAAGAAAAAGTCGAAGACGAAGATATATAAAAAGTTCCACCGACCTAGGGCCCTACCTCACGTTCCTGCTTGCGCAGTCTCGTGAAAACACGAATATCTCTCTGTTCTGAAATCGTATTAACAAACGGTTTGATACGTTGGAAACTAGATTCGTAGACCTTTGATTTGATAGGTAATGATTCCCATAACTATTTATATATTGGGAGAAAACCTCCAAGACATTTGTCCCAAATTTCAGAGAAATCTTTAAAAAGGAACTTACGATAACTTTAGCCAACTTTTATTTTGCCACTTACCTAACTTCAAAACTTGAGATACAACCCTTGAAAACTTAAAATATGACATACCACATCATTCTTAATTTATTACTCACCCTCTTTGTCTTTTCACAAAGGTATGAGTTAATTTAGACGTTTTGGAAAGTCGGGGTGTTACAATGATACTCAACCTCTAATCACCTACTCCAGTGTAACGTCTAACTACAACAATGATTGGGGATAGACATAATCAACTGTTGAGCAGTTATTTTTAGCCTGTTTCATAACCAAGTACGATGTTTTATGGTTCTCAATCCTAAGCATAAATCAATTCTAGTGATATACAAGTAAAGATCATGCTCCTTGTATTCCTTATTCTATCTCTCTATTCTTCTCTCGAGTGCAAAAGCATATAATGTATTTTCTAATGGTGATCAAGCATCAAAATACTAGTTTAAGAATAAAATTATAATTTATATGATAACCAATTCATCCATAAAATCGATGTTCAATAATCATTCATAGCTACAATACTAGAACAAGGGGTTTTAGCCACTCATACTAATCAAGAACATAAACAAGATTGTTTCCTGTAATTCAACAATGAATATATAGTAGAAGATTGGTAACCTAAGATGAATCTTTGTCCCTTTCTCTTACACTTGAAAAAGAAGAAGTAACCCTACAAAAGAGGCCTAAGGTTCTATTTATAGCGTTTGAGAAATTAAATCCTTTTCCTTATGGGATTTGGAATCCAGAAATTTGAGACTTTCATCGGGATGGCTTGGGCGTAGCGCACCACTAGTGCGCCAACAATAGGGCTACAATAGTATTGCCCCTAGCGCAGTGCGCCACCAGTGCTCCAATATAGGGGCTTCTGTAGATTAAGGGTTGGGGCTGCACACCACTCGTGCGCCTCAACCTAGCTTTTCTCCTTTTCATTCTATGCATGCTCCTTTGAGATGCTTCCACACTTTCCTTCTATGTTCTAGCTCCCATGTGCTCAATTTCCCTCTGAAAACACCTATATAAGCTAATCACATGTCTGAGAGTGCAATTATCTTAAAGTACATCAAAACATAAAAACTATCATAAAGAATACTCTTCAAACATAAGACACATGCAAACAAATCATAGTAATTGAGCGTACAAATACACCCAAGACAAGATCACCACTCCACACCTAAATGTTTCTTCATCCTAGAAAAAACTCTCTATACCCTTCACTAAAAATTTACCATGAACACCTATGGACTTGTCTACCTATACTTGAACCAACCAAACAATTTTTAATCATGATCTTGTAATTCACACTTCATGCAATCATATACACATTTGTTTAGCATCATAGCACTCCACGAGACACAACATAACCTCAATGATAGAATCCTTGCAATTTTACCGGGTCAATGCAACCATGTATGATCAAGCAACCAATAATACACCCAAGTATCTGCCATGAGTGCCCTCACTATTTTGGTACAACCCTTTTCTCAACAGAACTCATGTTCACAATCATTCCAATACTTAAAGGCCAATTTTCAGAATTGAAGCTCTCACTCTCAAAAAATATTGTGTTCTCACATATCACACCATGCCATAGGCCAACCTTAGTGTGTTTTGATGTTGACAAGGCATTCATTCATGGAATCAAAATGACTTTATTTTGTTTTAATGCCAGTTTTGGGATGGGGAGGATACATTTTGAGTATAATTACTGACTTTCCTCCTTAATGCACTTATTTTTATCACTCAACACTCCACCATTTTTCTCTTTTAACCTTACTTCTCTTCTTTTGCTTACACCTCTTAACTTTTGATTTCCGCCCTCTATATGATCACACACTAGCTAGCATAATATTTTATTCATTTTTATATGCAGTAAGCACCTGCATAAAATGAATTTTGGGCTCTTTTCACCACTACTCTCTTGTACCACACTCGTTTTTTCTGTTTTTCATCACTCTATCTTTTTTTCAACCTTCCCTTCACTATATAGTGCATTAAGGATCAATATTTGGATCAAACTTGAGGCAGAGTATCAACAAACTGGATTCGAATCTTAATGCGGCTAATCAGATAATTTTAGGCTAATAGGCTCAATGGGACTTCACTAGGGATAATATCATGGAGGCACAAACGAAAATTGAATGGGCTATACAAAGAAAGGTCTAGATCATATTCGACAATATATTCATACCTATTTAATTGTCAAACACACACATGGAAAAAGTTTTAGATGTTGTTTTATGCATAAACAAGGAAATACTCACCACATATGGCACCATAACATACATAGAAGAGTACAAAACTAGCATGCTCACACACAACACATTGAGTGATATGCGATACAATTTAGCCCGATTTTTATTTTTTCAGAGTCTAAACAAAGAACCTATGTGTATTTTATGTAGTTACTTCGTTAGTGTGCATGCACAAGTATGAACTACCCATGCTGTCCAGTTAACTTCTAATCAAGGCTTCGAAGCACCAAACATCGAGCTTCACAATCTACCAACGTATGACTAATTTTCCCTTAAGACGGTCGTCATACATTAATCATTGCAAACAATCGCTTTTTCATAGACTTGAATCAACAAAAATCAAATAGAAACTACAAACCTAGTCGCCGCAATTGGACTATTTTCATGAAAAGAACAAAAAAAAAGCCGAGGAATCCAACCTAAAATTAAAAAAAGACTAGATAAAGAAATAAACTATTAACATGGAAGTTCATCTCCCACCCCACACTTAAAAAATGCACTATTCTAGTGCAACAAAATCAGACCCATAAGTAAAGAGTGAAAGAAAGACTCCCTCAGGCCTATTGGCCTCATCACCCTCATCATCAACATTTTCATCCGATGCATTTCTGGCACTTTCGACAACCATTAGCACCATGTCAGAATCATCACCATCCTTATCATCACCCTCATCATCATCATCCTCAACAATCACCTCATATCATCCAATGGTTCTTGGAAAGCCGGACCCATCTTGCACATGTACATTGCACTGTCTGTTAACAAATAGCGTTCTGCAAATGCATTCATGTCCTCATCTGTAACCAAATGACCACCTATGCACAACTGGAACTTATCCATCTCAAACATGTGACCCATCCATCTATCATCCCTAGCATGTCGATCAACATCAGACAACATAGGCCTATGCTATGTATCCTGAGCCTTAGTTTTTTTGACATCCACTATGTTGCAAATCAAGTAGGAATCCTTAGGTTAGAACAAATTATAGACATCTTATTCAACCCCCTCATACCTAAGTAAATGGTTCAACATACTCTTGTAACAGAATCTCCACCTCTTGTTGTTCCAGAACTTCAACAAATTGTGTCAAAGAACCAAACCAACATTCATCGATAGACCTTTCATAAACATAAAAACTTGAAGAATTCTAACTCAGGTGACATTAGACGTGTGTTTATAAGGAAAAAATATACTGCATACAATTTTCAACCATACCCTAGCCTCTTTGTTGAAGTGCACATAGTGAAGCATGGCGTGTATCCTTGTGTCTTTGCTTTCATCCAACCGAGTAGTAGAAGTTGCACCACACAAGGTGTGCCAGATCTCTCTATAGTGGGGTGTTTCTTTCGGCCTTTGATATTCAATATAATCACAATGGGTGGTGCCTAAGAACAAATTCAATGCTTTGGTATAGAAACAAATGGTCTTACCCCAAACATCAACACTATTGCTCAACCTATGCTTCATATTCTAATTTGCATAGAACTCACGCACAAGAGTAAGATTACACTCACCTTGGTCCTCAAGGATTTAGTGAAGCCCAAGGTTGTAAACCATACTCTTATTGCAATCTATCCTCATTCATGTACTCATCCCTGAGGTACTTGGCTTTCTTTTAGGACTCGAACCATTCCTCACAATATTTCTCTACCACTTGTTTACCAAATCTCCAGGTTGGAGGTCTAGCACTCGATTAATCGGTGACATATCCTTTTCTAGAACACTTGTTCCCAGACCCAACAACAACTTGCTTTTCTTTAGGTGCCATGAGAATGGAAGAAAGGATCTCTTTGAAAAATTTGAAGAGAGGTGAGAGGGGTTGTCAGTGGAGAGAGAGATATAGACAGAGAGAGAGAAAAGGGATTTTGGGTTTAGTTTAAGTGCGAAGTTAGGGGGAAATAATGCGGGGGAAGATTCAGAGAAGAAACAATGGATGATTTGGGATTTTTGGGAAGAAAAGTGAGAATAATATGAGAGAAAACTTTTGAGAAGAAGGGGATTTGAGCGCCTGATTTTTGACAAGAGAGGGAAGAGTGTTATGGGGTGTAGGATTTAAAGAGGTTGGGGGAAAATGTTTGGGTTTTTGAAGGGTGTAGGCCTTGACCCGGTCAGATTTTTGGGCAGGGGGATTGGTGGTGCGGCGCGCCAAGCCTATCCCAGGCCTCCTCCACTGTAGTTTTGGCCGTGGCGCGGCGCACCTGCAGTGCGGCAGCCTAGAGAACTCCTCGCACAACACACTTGTAGTGTGCGAGCCCAGGCCACATAATAGTTACATGCCCGACACGGTGCGTCTGCAGTGCACCAAACTAGGACCATCAATAATTTGGGTCTTGGCGTAGTGTGCCAGCAGTGCACCTACCATGGAAGAATCAAATTTTTTTCTCCATTCGTGTGTGTATAATTCGACGTGCTTTGGATAACCTCCATATATTCTTGCACATCAACCACCCATTGTTAGAGCAATGATGGGTTACCTCCGGTCGGGTATAACTTATCTTTTTGTATTTTTTTATATTTACACTTTTTTAAAATTCCTTTTTCATATTGATCCTAACTATTTCACTTTAGTGAAAATTTAAACCAAGTCCAAAAAGAAAAATAAAGAAAACAAAACAAAAACACCTAATTATTACAAAGATTCACGGGTTGCCTTCCGTTGAGCGCTTGGTTTAACATCACAGCTCGACTCAGATTGTGGTTCATTCATCATTTAGCTCGATGGCCTCTATATTGAAATCCACATACTTACCAAAGTGGTGCTTAAAACACTGCCCATTTACCAAGAATATTGCAGAGTCTTTATTTTTGAGCTCCACCGCACCATGTTTAAATCCTCACCACTTCAAAAGGCCAACTCCACTTATATCTTAGTTTTCTAGGGAATAACCCAAGTCTAGATTTGAAAAGCAACACTGTTAGCCTGGTTCAAAAGTGCATGTGACTATGTGCTTGTCATGCAACCTCTTGGTCTTCTCTTTATAGATCTTGGAATTTTCATAAGTGTCACAACCCAAAGTAAACCCTAGATATGACATGGCGAATATGACCTCGAGAGGACCTTAAAAACCACTTGACATAAGCATGACGTAAAAAAAATACAATAAATGAGATTATAAGCAATATAAGTCTTAACCCATAAGATGATATAAAAGATAACAACATAGTACATAAGATAATATGTGTAATAATATTAAGTCTGACATAAGGCTTCTACTATCATAGATGTGACTAGGACAAACCCTTAAGTCAAGAACATAATCTGAAAAATAGAAAAGACATAAAAAGCAATAAAACTGTTCATGGCCTTGCCCTCGAATCATGAGGATTCACCAATCCAAGTAGTCAATAGCTGAGCAATCTCGATCTAGCAATTTCTGGGAGGAAGAGTGTCGTATCCTATATTTTTGAAACAATACAGGTACAATATGCATTAGTACTTTGAATGTACTGAATATGGGGAATGCATAAAAACATAATCATGATAATATAATAAGCTTAAATATGGCATGCATGACCAGGTAAAATGTAATAAAAGCCTTTAAAGAGAAATTATACATCATGAACATGGTCAATGCATATTTGAAAAATATTTGAGAAAGCTTTGAAAATATTTTTGAAGAAAACATAGTTCATTTGTGTGATATTTACTAATAACTGACAATAAGACCACGTGAGATATAACATGAATCAAGTGTAACCCTCACAACAATAATAGAAAGTCTACTCACCAAGGTAAGGTCTCTGTGTCATTCAATATTGCTAAACTGGATCCACTAGCTAGGTCATTTAAGACAATCTTATTGGGGCACGTAGTTTGAGACAAGGGAAGTTCTACTAAAGAACAAACCTCTTCTATTAGTAGGGCCTGAATTTCAAAGTCCTCTGGGTTCTAAGTAAATCCAATGGAAAAAATATAATCATAATCATATAAAATACTTGAAAAGACAACAATTAAAAACTAGCAATCCAATCGCAAGTTCATATAAGAGTAGCTCCTTTCAAAACCATAATTTCATAATAAGAAACTTACCATCCTGAGCATCTAAATCATGATTTCATTCAAATGTGAGAAAATCATTCACAAATAATTGACACTTTATCTTAAAAGAATCCTTTACTCATAAATCATCAATTTCCTAAAACATGCATAGATTCATAATCATAATTCATATGTTTATTAACATAGTTCCTATTGAAAGAATAGGCATACACATGGGTCCATATGAAATCAATTGAAAATTCTTTAATTGAGTTAAATCATGTATGGTATGATTGAATTCAAGCAATTGAACCCATGGAGAGTAGCACGGAACCCTAGAATTTGGGTGATAATTAAATTGGAGGATTGAGTTTCTTTTGGAAACCAATGGATGAAAGGCATCCATTAGTGAAGCCTCCAAATACCCTGGTGATGAAAGCCCTAAAGAGTAGACAAGAAACCTTGAAGCCTTTAACATACCCTAGCCTTTTCCCTTGAGAGCTTGGAGAGAATTGGAGAGGCTGAACTTGGAGGAAATATGGGATTTTTAGTGAATGTGAGAGAAAGGGTAGTTTTAGGAGAGTAAAATAAATTATAGGGCCTTAGAATAGGCTAAAACCGACATAGTTTAGGAGTGAAACGGGTAGGAAAAGACTTAAATAACTCTGCCTTAAAATCGTGGGAGGACTTCTACTGATTGGACCTACAAATCGTAGAAACTTCTACTAATCGTCCAGTCCAATCGTAGAATACATTACTGGGACCAACAATTCTGAAGAAATTCCATGAGTCATTTCTCCTAATCATCAAACTATCTACCAATCACTAAAACTTCTTACATATTGTAGAAACTGTCTACAAATTGTCCAACTTTCTACAAATCGTAGACTACTTATGTAAACACCAAATTACCAAAAATCTCATCCACGAGTCACTATTACTAATAATAGAACCTTTATACTAATCGTAGAAACTTTCTACTAATTGTCAAACTTTCTAGTAATAGTGTTGTTCATCCATAGACCCTTCATCTAGGACTTCACATTCTCCAAAATCACAACTCAACTTCTACGACACTCTTCTACGGATCGTAGGACTTCCTACGAACCATAAAGTGCCTTCTTTTAAACATTGCACCAACAACCTTTTTCTGAAAATTTTCCTTCCAACTCATCATACCAACTTCTAAGGTGTTACCATATCTCCCCCTCGGGAACATTCATCCTCGAATGGAACTCAAGCTAGCATAAATAGAGTAGAGAGATCTAACAACCCAACATGAATGCAATGTACATCAAAATGCATATCATCAAGGAGTAATCGACCATAAGTGAAAATGTAAACATGAACATACATGCATATGGAAGTTTGAGAAGGACTAAAACACATAAATCTGAAAGGATGAACCATTAGGAACTACATACCTCAAGCTAGAATAGGAGTAGAGGGAAAGAGATGAGGATACTTGGACATCATATCAGCTTCGGCCTCCCAAGTAGCACCCACAACTAATTCATTCCTCAAAAGAACCTTCACGGAGGCAACTTCTTTATTTCTCAACTTCTGAACACATTGATCAAAGATTTCAACCGAAACTTATTCATATGAAAGATTCTATTTAACTCACAAACATTCAAATGGTACAATAGACGTCGGATCACCAATACACTTTTTGAACAATGAGATATGGAACACCAGATACATCGATTCCAAATTAGAAGGTAACTCTAATTCATAGGCCACTTTGTCAATACACCTTAAAATCTGATATGGGCCCACATAACAGGGAATAAGCTTCCCTTTTTCCCAAATCCCATCACACCCTTCATAGGTGAGATTTTCAAGTAAACCCAATCATCAATATCGAATTCAAACTCTCTTCTCCTAACATCATCATAAGACTTTTGTCGACTTTGGGCCATTTCAACCTTTCTCGGATAAGTCAAACCTTCTCCATAGCTTCATACAAAAACTCGGTCCCTATCAAAGTGACCTCACAAACTTTAAATCAACCGATAGGATACCTACACCTCCTAGCGTAGTCAATCACATAATCTCTCAACATATCTTCTAAAGTTTGAATAGTATGCTTGGTTTGATAATCGGTCTAAGGATAAAGACCCGTACTTACCTTCACTTGAGTACCAAGACCTTTTTGAATCGACATCCGAAACTGAGTACCACAATCTAAGATAATGGATAAAGGCATCCCATACAACCTCACCATTTATCGAATAGAAAACCTAGCATAGTCATCAGCTGAACATGAAGTCTTCACCGAAAGAAAATGAGCCGACTTCTTCATTCGGTTTAAAATAACCCAAATCAAATCAAACTGATGATGAGTATGAGGTAAACCCATAATGAAGTCCATATTCAAGTCTTTCCACTTCTAAGTAGGAATGCTAAAGTCTTGAGCTAAACCACTTAGTTTTTTATGCTTAACTTTTACTTGTTGACAATTAGGACACTTTGCTACAAATTCCATGATATCCTTCTTCATCCCATTCCACCAAAAGACCTCTCGTTAATCGTGGTACATCTTGATGGCTCCCGGGTGTATAAAATATGAAAAATATGAGTTTCTACTAAAATGTATTTCCTCAACCCATCAACCTTTGGAATATATAATCGACCTTGGTAATGAAAAATATCATCATCCCCTTGGGAGAAAGCCTCAATGGATTTTTCTGAAACAATTTTCTTCAACTCAATTATAATCGGATCAAGATCTTGTTTGGATTTCACATCCATAACAAGAGATGATCCCGAACCATTTTGAATGATCGCACCACCCTCATTGGAATCAATAAATCTAACACCTAATCAGGCTAGCCTATGAAAATCGTAAACTAACTCTTTCTTATAATCCTCAACATAAGCAACACTAACCATTGATAGTCGACTAAGAGCATCAACAACCACATTTGTTTTACCCAAATGATAACCAATGCTCATGTCATCATATTTAAACAAATCAAGCCACCTTCTTCGACGTAGATTCAAATCCTTTTTGGTGAACATGTACTTCAAACACTTGTGGTTGGTATACACATATCCACATGGACACCATAAGGATAATGTCTCCAAATCTTTAAAGCAACAACCACGTCTACTTACTCCAAATCATGAGTCGAATAATTCTTTTCATGTACCTTCAATTGCCTTGAAGCATTAACAATGACTTACCCTTGTTGCATCAAAACACAACCAAGACCAATATGAGAAGCATCACAATAAACCACAAAACCATCATATCATTCTGGTAATGTCAATATGGGGGCTGAAGTGAGTCTATCCTTCAATTCTTAGAATGACATATATTGGGAATTAAAAGGGTAGAAAAAGACCCAAATAACCCTGACTTAAAACTGCTGGATGACTTCTACTGATTGGACTTACGAATCATAGAAACTTCTTCTAATCATCTTGTCAAATCATAGAATATGTTACTAGGACCAACAATTCTGAATAAATTCCACGATTCATGTCTTCTAATCATCAACTTCTTACCAATCATAGAAAATGTCTATAGTCATCAAACTTTATACAAATCATAGACCACTCATGTAGACACCAAATTACCAAAAATCTGATCTACAAGTCACTTCTACTAATAATAGAAACTTTCTACTAATTGTCAAGCTTTATACTATTAGTCTTGTTCATCGTAGACTCTTCATCTAGGATTTGACATTTTCCAAAATCACAACTCAATTTCTATGACACCCTTCTATGAACCATAAGATTTCCTACGAACCATAGATTGCCTTCGTAGAAACATTGCACCAACAACTTTTTTCTATAATTTTCCTTCCAACTCATCATACCGATTTATGAGGTGTTACAATAAGCATGGAACCAAAACTTATCAAGTTTATGAAGTTTCCCTATCCTCTTTGTGCTTGCTAGCTTTGGATCAAGATTCAACTTCTTAATTTCCCAATATGCTTGATGCTCTAGTTCCTCAGAAGATGACAAGCTTTAAAAAAAACCATGTTGTAGGGAGCAGTCCTAATTGGCGTCTTGTATGTTGTATGCCTGTAATGCATCATCAAGTTTAACGGCCCAATCCTCCCTTTGTGCATTCACTGTTTCTAGTATCTGCTTTACCTCTCGGTTTGACACCTCTTCTTAGCCACTAGTCTGCTGGTGGTATGCTGTAGCCACCTTATGGAAAATTTCGTACTAAGCTAAAAGAATCTTCACCAAATGATTAATGAAGTGCTTTCTTCCATTACCGATACTGGCACTTGGAGTACCAAATCTAGTGAAGATTTGATTTTTCATGAATTTTATGACAACCTTTGCATCATTGGTGGTAAAAGCTATAGCCTCAAAACACTTGGATACATAATCCACTGTTACTAGAATGTATAGGTTTCTATCGGATGGTAGGAATGGACCCATAAATTAAATACCCCACACATCGAATATGTCCCCCTCAAGAAAGTTATTAAGTAGCATCTCATGTCTTCTCGAAATAGTACCTACCTCTAACATTGGTCACACTCATTCACATAAAGCACATCATCTTTGAGCAATGTGGACCAAAAGAATTTGGATTGCAATACTTTATGGGACGTGCACTCACCTCCATAGGGTGATGCGTGAAAAATCTATAGACTTGTTTGAACTTATTCGCTGGAATGCATCTTCTCACTACTTTGTATGACCTTTGCTTGAACAAGAACGGTTCATCCTAAATGTTGAACCTTGTATCATGGCTTAATTTCTTCTTTTGATGAGTGGTTGCACCGGGTGGAACCACTCCGCTTACCAACAAATTTAGTATGTCTGCATACCAAGGCAATTGGGTGATATCTAGGGCTAGTAACAGCTTATCCAGAAAATCTTCACAGATGTATCCTCAATTGTGCACAAGAGAAAAGTCCTCCTACCTCAAAAGATGATCAATAATTTGATTTTTAGTTCCATTTCTATACTTGATCTCAAGGTCAAACTATTGTATCAACCAAATCCATTGAATTAGCCTTGGCTTTGCATCGATCGTGTTGAATAGGTACCTAATAACAACATGGTCAATAAACTCAATTACTTTGGTACCTATCAAATACAATCTAAACTCATCAAAGGAAAACACTAGAGCAAACATCTCCTTCTCAGTCACTATGTAATTTGTTTGGGTAGAATCAACGGTCTTGCTAGCATAGTAGATTGAATGGAACACCTTCTCTTTTCTTTGTCCCAACAATGCACCCACTGCCACATCGCTTGCATCACACACGAGTTCATATTGTAGCTCCTAATTAGGAGCGATCAAGATTGTAGCTTCGATTATGTTCTTCTTCTACACCTTGAATGCTTGACAGAACTATTATCAAATTCAAATTTCATCTCCTTCTCCAAGACTAAACATAGGTCTTGCAATCTTGGAGAAGTCTTTGATGAATCTCTGAGAAAAACTTGCATGCCCAAGAAAACTTCTTACCCCTTTCACAAAAATCAAAGGTTGCAGCTTCTCTCTCACTTCAACTTTTGCCTTATAACCTTCGAATCCATGTTTTGACACTTAGTGGCCCAAAACAATACCTTCTCGAACCATGAAATGACACTTTCCCAATTGAGCACCTAAGTTGTCTTCTCACAGTGAGCAAGTACCTTATTAGTGTTGTGTAGACATACATCAAAAGATTTCCCAAGGACTAAGAATTAATCCCTAAACATCTCTACAATGTCCTCACCATGTCATGAAAAATATACATGAGGCATCCCTGAAATGTAGCAGGCGCATTGCAATGTCCAAACAACATATGCTTAAAAGCATATATGCCATAAGGACAAGTGAAGGTGGTCTTTTCTTAATCTTGTGGTGCAATCACACTTTGGTTATATCCGAAAATTCCCATATAGGAAGCAATAGTACTCCTACCCTGCTAACATGTCAACCAATTGATCAATGAAGGGGACTAGGTACTGATCTTTCCTCGTAGCCTCATTCATCTTTTGATAGTCCATGCAAATTCACTAACCAGTGACCTTTCTTTAGGGGATCAAATTCTTTTCATTTATCACCACATTCATACCTCTATTTTTTGGTACACACTTAACATGATTCACCTATTTACAGTCAAAGATTGGATACACGATTCCAATATCTTACCATTTGATTACTTTTTTCCTCACAACATCTTTCATCACATGATTCAGTCGATGCTGGTGTTGTGCACTAGGCTTGTAGCCTTCTTCTATATAGATTTTTTGCATACAAAATGTAGGACTAATCCCCTGAATGTCTGAGACTTTCCACCCAATAGCTTTATTCCTTCTTTTCAGAATCTTCAAAGCTACATCAACCTGAACTTAGGATAACTTTGTAGAAAGTATCACCGGTAAGGTTTTATTAATGTCCAAAAATTCATATATTAAGTGCGTAGGAAGAGCTTTCAAATCCAACTTGGGTTCGTCTTAGATTAAGGGCTTGGGTGGAGTCCCCAAAATTTGATTTAACGGTTCCACAACACCCCTCTTGACCCTTATGTGTGGCACATCTAGAATTTGCATCAACTTTTTTGCTTGTGCATCCCCAAAAAGGTCATAACCTACCAACACACGTTCCAATGGATCTCTAGAAACAATGTAATGAGTTTCAGAGGCTTGATTAATCTCAGTGATCTGTTGGAAATTTCAAGACGTGATATACATCAAAAACACCTATCTTGTCATGAGACCTCATGATCAACTGCCTTGCTGCTGCATCAATCAATGTTCTCCTATTGGCGAAGAAAGAATGCCCCAAGATGAATGGTATCTCAGGATCAGGCTCATAGATTAGTACAATGAAGTCCACAGGAAAGATCAACCAACCCACTTTGACCAATACATCTTCCACCACCCCTTCTGGTCTAGTAACAAATTGATTTGCAAGCTGCAGGATGATTGTGATTGGTTTCAGACTACCCAAAGCCAACTTTTTTGTAGAATGATATCGGCATGAGATTTATGCTAGCATCAAGATCGCACAACCTTCAGGCATGAATGTTTTGCACTATTGTAATTTACACATTGAAGCTCCCCGAATCTTTTAATTTAGTGGGAAGTCAATTTTGGATTCTGGAGCTATACTCTTCACCAAGTGCCACAGTCTCAGATTTCAGCAACCGCCTCTTGTTTGCCACAATCTCCATCACATATTTGGCATATTTTAGAGTTCTCTACGATACATCACCAAGTGGAAAATTAATAGAACATTGAGTGAAATGATTATTTTTTGACAGTGAGGTTTCCACATTTAACAACAATTACACAATACAGATTTCCATGTGAAAGCAATGAAGCTACGGTATGAATGTGGTGTCTAGTGGATCATTGCTTACACCTGAGATTATCAGGGATCGACAAATGTCTCCTATGACTTTTGGTAGTTACCTACCAGCTCGGTTTCAATCTATTTAAGATGAGGGGGAAGAGATGTAGTCTGAGTGGGACTCGTAAAAATTGATCCAGGTGGACCCTATGGAGGCAAAAAGAAATATTTACAAACATTGATGAGGCGGCTACAATTTTCAAGGGTAGATATTTATATTCCACATCTTATGCCGATGGCTACTTTGGAATAGGTTGAGCAAAAGGAAAATAGGAAGGCACAATGGGGGAAACCACTTAACTATATACCTCCGAGCTAGTAAATTGGGAAAAATGTGTAACAGTTGTAGAAGATGACCTTGATGAACTAGCTAGCTACTAGAAGTCTGCATTGATTGGATTTGTTATGAAATCCATTGATAATTTATCCGAACTAACTAAAAATGGAACATCCGCCTTAGCTCCTACTCCATGATCAGGGTTTTTTTATGTTTTGGTTTTATACTAACGAGAAATGTGAACATATCCTTCATACACGTTTTAATATAAACCATTCATTCTATGAAAAAATGGAATTGAACTTTGATTGTATCACTACAATCCCATTATGGGTTACACGACCTGGTTGCCTGTGGGTTACTAGTCGACGGATGCTCTTAGTAAGGTCATAAGTGCGAATGGAAAACTCTCTATATGGCTAATTTCACAGTTGATATGACAAAGATTTCCTATGAAAGAGTCTTGGTAGAGGTTGATGTGGCTCAACATTACTGGATAACATTGATATCTCGACCCCTTATTGTGAGTTTCAACATTCAATGGAGTATTATTCACGGCCTAAGTTCTATTTAAGTTGTATGAAGTTTTTCCATGAGCTTCCGCAATGTTGGAACAAGACTGATGGGGGTGTGGTTGAAGAGGAATTTTAGGAGAAAAAGAAACAAAAACGAAGAAACAAGAAGAGGCCTCAGACTCACATGTGGAAATTAATGTAGGGTCAAGGTACCAAAGTTGAGGCACTAGTGGTCCAGACTACTATTCCATTGGTAGAAGATACTAAGAATGAGGATGTTTCAAAGGAACTGCAACTAGTGGCAACATTTAGTTTCTTGATATGATCGACTATCCAGTCCTCAATAGATTCCACAGTCTAACCATGGAGTCATCCATAAGTACAAGAGAACCCATGGGTCTTCACCCACAATGAGATTGGTTACATGGAATGTTAGAGAGTTGAATCATCCATTCAAATAGAAAGAGGTCAGGATCTTTCTAAATAATAACAAGGTGGATGTGGTGGGACTCATTGAAGCTAGATTAAAGCAGATCAATGCTCAAAATATTATAAATAAGTTGGGTGTTGCCTGGAAATTTTGTTGCAAGTATCCATAGAGAAGGAATGGAAGAAACTGGTTACTTTGGAAGAATTCAGTCCAAATACAAGTGGAGAAGCTAAGTGAGAAATTAATCATTTGTACACCCAGTGATGGTGCTTGAGACTTTAAAAGTAAGATCACAGTCGTGTATTCCAAGAATGATAGTCCTACTAGAGCTTAACTTTGTCTATAGTTGTTTGGGATAGGGAGATTAACTGAAGAGTACTATATTATAGTAGGAGACTTCAAAAATGTTATCTCATCAGAAGATAGATTGGGATCCCCTATGTTGCCAGGTAAAACTCAAGACATCCAAGCCTGCATAGAAAATTTGGAGCTTACAACACTGAAAAACACCAAGGTGCCATTATACTTTCTATAATAAACAACAAGGTAGTAGCAGAGTTTACTCTAAAATAGATTGGGCATTTGGTAACTTCCCTTGGGTGGAAACTTATGGTCATGTAGAGGCTAACTACCTAGGTTCTGGTATATATGATCATTCCCCGATATTGATATAAGTGAGTCCCCCTTATTCAAACCCTAAGCCGTTCAGGTTTTTTAAAACAGTGCTCAGTTATCTATATTTTGGAAGCTAGTTGATGTAGGGTGACAAAAGCAGGTTAGGGGAACAACAATGGACCAATTGTTGCAAGAGTTGAAAAATGTGAAGCTAGGATTAAATAATTTAAATACTAACATGGAATCTTATTGTAAAAAAATTGTGCATGCAAGATAGGTGTTAAAAATTACTCAGAGCAGCTTATTTACAAATCCTTTATGTCCAAGGATAATTGAAAAAAGGAAGCACATGATGGGAGAAATCAGGAAATATAGTGATTTGAGACTCTATACTTGCAACAAAATCTAGCGTGACCTGGATAAAAAGTGGAGATGCTAATACTAAGTTTTTTCATGCTCAGGCGAAGATCAGGTCAAGTAAAAACTCTATTACTTCAGTGTATGATAATGCATGTACAAAGGTGCAGAATCCTCAGCTCGTGGAAGCTAAATTTATTAGATTCTACTCAAAATCGATGGGGGCTAGATCTGAAAATCTACCATTCCCTAATGGGGCTTTCATCAGAGAGGGACTTTTCTAAAATATGCACAAAAATGTAGGCTAGTGGTCCCTGTAACTAAATAAGATATCATGCTTGCTATCAAGAGTATGACTATTGATAAGTCTCCTAGGATTGATGGTTTTCCAATAGAGATTTTTTGTAAAGAACTAGACAATAGTCAAATCAGATGTGGTTAAGGAATTTTTCCACAGGACAAAATGCTCAAAGCCTCTAGTTGTATTGTAGTTACTCTTATCCCTAAAGTCCCTAATCTTGCCCAGGTAAAAGATTATAAACCTATAGCCTGTTGCATCATGTTCTATAGAATCATTACTAAAATCTTAACTAATAGAATGAAGCTGGTAATTGACCATATTGTTAGTCATGTATAGTCTTCTTTCATAGAGGGACGGAGTATTTTAGATAATGTGTTGATCAGTCATGAAATCCAGAAGTGATACACTAGGAAAGGGCTATTTCCTTGATGTGTGATGAAGGTAGACCTAAGAAAGGATTACAATTCCATAGAACTGTGCTTCTTAAAATCAGTCTTGGCAGAATTGAGATTTCCCTACTTATTCATAAAGTGGGTAATGACATGAATTACCTCAGTATCATACTCTTTAATGTTGTTTGAAGGACTCACAACACCTTTTGATTGGAAGAAAGGCATCAGACAAAGGGAACCAATGTCTCCCTACCTTTTTCTGCTTGCTATGGCATACATTCAAAGAGAACTCAGTCAATTGGATAAGAGAATTAGACTCTAATACCATCCCAGGTGTAAAAGGATGGGTTTAACTCATGTTTGTTTTGTAGATTCCCTACTACTCTTCTATAAGGCTGAGGTGCAAGTTGTTGAGATGCTATATGATGCTTTCACAAGGTTTTCTAATGTTTCTAGGATGCCGACTAACATAGACAAGAGTTGTATATATATGGTTGGGTGAAACCTAGGGTGAGACAGAAAATTCTAGACTATCTTGGCTATCAAGAAGGTGAGTTACCATTTAAATATTTTGGGGTTCCTCTATCCTCCAAGAAATTGACTGTGGCATAGTGCTTACCAATAGTTGAAAGGATAACTATAAGAATCATGTGCCAGTAAGCTAAATTGTTGGCCTATGCTGGAAGGACTCAACTAATTAAATGAGTTATTTTTGGCGTTCAACCATATTGCGGCTAGATTTTTATGTTGCTTAAAAGAATATTAAAATGATAGAGAGAACTTGTAGAACCTACTTGTGGACAAGTAATACTCTAATATCCAAGATAATTTTAATATCATAGGAAAAGTTGTGTACTCCTCAAGCTGCATGCGGCTAGAACTTAATAAATATGGCACTTTGGCATCAAGAAGCCATCCTAAAGCTATTGTGGCAAGTAACATAAGAGAAGAAAAACTTGTGGATAAAATGGTTGCAGGTATATTATATGAAAGGGAAATATGTGGAACTATGTTCCATCCCAATGAATGCTACTTGGATGTTCAGAAAGATTGTTAAGGTTCAAAAAATAATCCTGAATGCATAACAGTTACAAGGTGATCTAAGGAGTAGGCTAGCATTGATTGTCCACAATGGTAGATTCTCTATTAGCAAGATGTATATTAGCCTACTCCCTATTTATCAGAAGGTGCCATGGAAGAGTATTGTTTTGCATCTTATCATTCATCCCATATTTAAATTTACATCTTGGCTAGCTTTTTGGTAAAGACTTGCTACAATTTAGAGACTGCTAAAAATTGGAATCCAAGTTCTCCTAGAGTGCATTTTCTACAACAATGCAATGGAGGCTGTAGAGCATTTGTTCTTTGATTTCTGTACCACAAAGGCTATTTGGACAAGATTATTGATTTGGTTAGGCTATTCCAGAAGTATCACTGGCTTAAAAATGAGCTTCAATGGGTCAACACTCAAGATAAATGTACATCTAGAAAGTGTGCATTAGTTAGTTGTGTTTTTGTGACACTGGTTGCATTGCTATGGAGGGAAAGAAATATGATTAGGTTTGAACAGGGCAATCTTTAAGAGAACAATTTGTGTAGGGAAATTTCCTATCATCTTCATGTGAGAGCTGAAGCTCATCCAAGTTGGATAGCTAGTCTTACTTTGATAGTTGATGTTCCATAGAGTTGGCGGACATTTGTTTATTTTGTTATTCTTTTTGAATGTCATGGTAGTAGTTCAATTGTTTGAGATAGTATTGATTGTAAGTCTATACTTAGTGTCTAATTTTAGTAGGAAATTTATAGACGGTGTGGCTGTCAGTTTTGAGAAATAGGTAGTTTGCACCTATTTAGTTTTGTAATGGTTCACTTTGGTTTTGAAATAAAACTATTTGGTTCACCAAAAAAAATGTGAACTTGCTTAAGTAAAGTGAGAAACTTACCGAAACAGTCATCCTCCTTCAGATTCTTGAACTTTTGTGGGAAAGGAGGAGGTGGGTTAACTAGATTCACGATGCTATCTCCATTTGACTTTTGTTCTATCTCACCACTAGTCTTTTCCTATATTACTATCACTTGAACTCTTTTCTTTGGGGCCAACTCTTCTACTTGTAGCCCTCTCCTAGTATCCAAAACATTTACTTGCTTCGGATTTGGATCAGTTTCACCGGAAGTCCTCCTTCTGGACATAAGCTTATTGCAATAGCCTGCTACCCATCATACTTATTTGTAGATATTTTGGCCAAAAAGTTGTTGTGTACATTCTCTTCTAGCTTATCCATCCTCTTTATCATTTTCTTATGCAATTTTTCAGTACTCATGTTTCCTTATTAAGTGTTTTGATTATTCCCTTGATTTTAGTATTGGTACTGCTACCCATTATTTGGAGGACGATATTTATTGTGATTTTGGTTTTGGTTACCTCCCCATGAAAAGTTTGGGTGGTTCCTCCAACTTGGATTATAGGTGTTGTCATAATTCTAAGCTCCTCCACCTCTTTGTGCATTCCTGACATAGCTTACAAAATATGGATTAGATCCACACTGCTCAATCACGTGCTTGCTACTTCCACAAACATCGCACTACCCTTGCAGTTGATGTACTGCATTTAGCTGAGCCTATTGTTGCCCTAGTGCCATTTCATTGAATTGCGTTGTCATCATGTTTTGCATAGTGGAAACATGTGCAATCAGTGTAGTTATAAAATCAACCTCCAACACTCCATCTTTTTTTTCACCACACTTCTCGTTATCTCTCCATTCCATTTCGGGTTGCCTTCTAAAATTTTGTTTAAGAAATGAAATAGCTCATCATATGGCTTTTCCACCTACTGCAGAGTTGAGAAGGACTTTTGTGTTAGGTTTGAGGCCTTTAATGAATGTGTGAACTAGAACCTTGTTGGCTTGATAGTGATGCAGACAAGCAATCAAAAACTATTTAAATCGCTCCCATTCTTGGTATACATTTTTTCCTCCTCTCTCCTTGAATCTCAAGAACTCGCTCCTTAGTTTTGCAGATTTATCTGAAGGAAAGTATCTAATGAAGAATTTTCTTACTAGATTTTCCCATGTATTGATGGAGTTCGCTGGTGTCACGACCCAAAGTACACCCTAAAGGTGACATGGGGAATAGGACCCTATGTGGCCCTAAATAAGCCACTTGACATAAGAACGACAGTGGAAATATCAAATAAAGATATTTCAACATAAGGACGAGATATAAGTCTCAAAACTCCTTTATAAGGGATAACAATAGAGTACAGAAGAGAATACACAGAACATCAACTATGTATTTGACAAAGTCTTCTACTATCATCGAAGTGGTTAGGACAAACCCCTAAATAACATGCAAACTCTGAAATGGAAATGACATCAAGTATAATATGATAAAATGTGATCCCACCATCGAAACATAAGGACTCACCACTAGCAATCAATAAATTTGGGCAATTTCATTCTAGCCACGACCAGATGGAGCAGCGTCAAATCCTATATTATGAAACAATATAGGCACAATGTATGCATCAATACTTTGAATGTACCGAGTATGAGGAATATGCATAAAATATAAACATGATAGTATAGGGAGTTTAAAGCATGAAATACATGACCACGTAAAACGTATCAAAGCTTAATAGGCTAAATCATGAATCATGGGACAAGGTCAATGCAACATTTTCAAATTATGAGAAAGCTTAAGTCATAATCATTTAGGAAATTGTAAATCATTTGAAGTAAAATCCTATTTGTGGGATGTTTACCGTTAACCGGCGTAGACGATGTGAGCTATGACATGGAATCCACTGACTTTTCCAAACTAAAAAGAGATTGTCCTAATTGACAAGGTCAGGATCATACATATTAGCAGGTGCATCAACTAGCTGTGTCTTTCTAAGACAAATCCCACGGGGGCACACAGTTGGGGATAAGGAAATTACTTCTAAAGGCCGAACCTCTACTAGCAGTAAGGGCTCCATTCCAAATTCCTCTCGATGCTAAGTAAAATCCAAATGGAAATAGGCATAATCATAATCATATCATAATACTTGGAAAAGTAGGAATCTAGTCATACCAATCCAATCATAACTCATATCATAGAATAGATCCTTTCAAAATCATGATTTGATAAATTGTCCACAAAAACAGTTATCTTAAGCATCAATATCATGATCATCTTTTATAGTGAGAAAAATTTTCAAAAATCATTTTGATACATTATCTAAAAGCATCCTAAATTAATGAATTCCTCAATTTCATGATGCATGCATATATTCATAATCATAACAAAAGCATAATGCATGGGTTCATATAAAATTCATTGGAAAAACATGTAATTGGATCAAATCCTACATAATAAGATCAAATATAAACAATTGAATCATAAACAACTGAACCCATCAAGAATTACAGGAAACCTAGAAAAGTTAGGTTGAAATCATAAAGGAGATTGAGTTTCTTTTGAAACCCAATGGATGAAAGGGATTCGATGGTGAAGTTCCCACATACATTGGGTAATCAAAGCCCAAAAGAGTGAAGAAGAAACCGTTAATCTTTGAAGAAATCATAGCCTTTCCTTGAGAGCCTTGAGAGAGGATTTGAGAGGATAAACTTGGAGGGAATTTGGGTTTTGAGTGAATGTGAAGGAATGGGTAGTTTTAAAAAGAACAAGTAGTTATAGAGCCTTAGAATAGTCTAGAAATGATGTAGTTTAGGATTTAGAAGGGTTGTAGAAGAAGACCCAAATAACCCTAATTAAAAACTGTTGGAAAGGTTCTGCAGGCTGTATAAATTTCCACGGACCATCTGTTGGTCCGTAGAACGAGTAATGGGAGTTAATTATTCTAAACAATTTCCACGAATTTCTTCTTATGGCCTGTCAACATAACTACAGACCATACAACCAACCATAGATCTAAAGTCACTCAAATTTTTACCAAGTCAAGCTGGAATCTCTCGATGGACCATTCTATGGCCCGTCAAAAATTCTACAAACCATTCTGTCGGTCTATGGGTTCTAATCTGGGACTTGACATATTTATATGTCTCAAGACCCTTTCTACATTTGCCTCCTACAAAACGTAGACTGACATGTATAAACATGCACCAGCAACTTTAAGAACTTTTCCTTCCAAACTAAACTTACCAATTTCTGAGGTGTTACAATATCTCCCCCTTGGGACTATTCATCCTCAAATGGGACTCGAGCTAGCATGAATACAGTAGAGAGAGATCTAACAACCCAAGATGAATGCAAATAACATAAAAATGCACATAAATAAGGGGTAATCGCTCAAGCTAAATCATAACTCCAAAATCAAATTTTCATGAACATACATGCATATGGAAACATGAGAATAACTAACATAAATCAATCTGAGAGAGTGAATCATGAGGAACTAATACCCGAAGCTAGAATGAGAGTGTAGGGAAAGAGATGAGGATACATGAGAATAACTAACATAAGTCAATCCGAGAGAGGGAATCATGAGGAACTAATACCCGAAGCTAGAATGAGAGTGTAGAGAAAGAGATGAGGATACTTCCGAAAAATATTGGCTTCGGCCTCCCAAGTAACACCCTTAACTAATTGGTTCCTCCAAAGAACCTTTATGGAAACAATTTTTTTGTTTCTCAACTTCCAGACTTGACGATCCCAAATTTCAATTGTAACCTCTTCATAAGAAAGACTCTCCTTAAATACCACCTTATCCAATGTCATAATATAAATAGTATTACCAATACACTTCTTAAACAACCAAATATGAAACACTAGATGCACCGATGCCAAATTAGAAGGCAAATTTAATTCATTAGCCACCTTGCCAAAATGTCTCAAAATTTGATATGGGCCTACATAATAGGGACTAAGCTTATTTTTGATGAGTGGTGAATTTCCACTCATTTAGAGCTCTTTTTTATGATTTTATTGCACTCAAAGCAAATAAAGAGGCTAATTATCCTCTAAATTGTGTTGTTTCAGGTGTTTTGATTTCGGGAATGAAAATGATGATCAAAATTGAATCAAAGCTAAAAAAGAGAAAAACCTGGCAGAAAACAAGTCCTATATATCACACTTGCGGAAGATTGGTCGGTTAAGCGAACCAGTCAACGAAGGTTACTGTCCGCTTAAGCGAGAACGCGAGGTTCACTTCTGCAAACTGTGCCAAAAAGGCGAAGGTCGTTTAAGCGAACTTTTTTCAACTTTTGCAAAGTTCACTTTTGCGAATCCCGCCTTTTTCAAATAGGGGAAGAATGGGAAATTCTCAAGCTTTGGACCCAAATTCATAAAATAGCGTTAGAGTGGAGTATTATTCATCATCTAAGAATTTTTAGAGAGAGAACATTGTAGAGAGAAAAGCATATTCAAAAAGTAGATTTCTTAGTTTTCTTGTTCTTCGGGTTGAGACATTGTGGGCAAGTTGCTTCGCTTTTCAGTTGTGGATGTGAAGATTGTGTTCAATTGTAGTAATATATTTTACCTTTCTTCATTTCCTTGTTCTTAATCTCTAGAAATGTGGGTGTGATGACTTGAATAAAATTGGGGCTTTTGTGCTAGAAATAGAA